>JAKEYF010000158.1:0-131628 GCA_021527775.1 Lactarius sanguifluus | reverse complement strand
GACACATCGTATCAGTAAGCGGACAGAAGTATCACATGCCAGTAGGGCATGACTCATTACTAGGATAGCGGTAGTAGGGTTCAAGCTACTTACGCTATTGGTCGTACGGATTCGGGAGGAGCTTCAAAGCATCCTCATACATGTATAAATAGTGGAGTACGAAGACCAAGATACGCCATCTTGGTCTTCTTCAATCACCACTTCCTCTTCTTTGTGTGCATCTAGTTCGCTTGTCTCTGCTCGAGCAAGTCGTCTTCATCGATACACGCCCAGTGACTCGCCTACGTCCTGGTGCCTTACGCGTCACGTGCCTCGATAAAGCGCCGTGGTACCCGTGGACTTAGTCACGTGACTAGTAAACTCGATATCCGCTAAGTCGTGAACGCCCTTTCATCGTCCAAGTCGGACTAACGCTTGTGGTGGCGTTACATTAAGACCAAGATCCCTCACCGTGGCGTTCACTACTCGAGACCAGTGGACCAATTTTCAAACCTACCTCCCTCGAACGAAGGGGAGATCGCAACGTACCAGTACAATTCCTAGGAGCAGCAAGGTGGAGAGAATACCGAGGAGACACCGGATACTTCGTAGACTTCGCATCGGGACCAACCCGATTCAGACCAGTTGAGTTCAACTTCGATCACGTCTGTTGGACAGAGGATTACGTGGAACCCGATCGACAATAGGTGGGACATAGTACGCCCAGCAGGAAGACTGTACAACTGCGACATCGACGCACGCAGTGTACCAACCAGAGAACAAGTGGGGGACGAATCGACGGCCAACCAGAGGAAGAGCCAAGCACGTCGGAACCCAGAACCTCAGCACCTTCAGAAACTAGCGAAGAAGGTGAACGATCCAAAGAAGAAGATTTGGAAGTAGAAGAAGTACACGCCTCGCTGAGTCCATCCCCGTATCACAGCCAGAGATTATCCGGATTAACCCACCAGCCAATATGGCAACGGCCACCGAAACCATTACCAACGAAGCAGTAGAAGAAGAAACTCCGCAGACGAGAGAAGAAGCGGAGCAACTTTTACTCCCCATCACCCCACCACGGGACATCGCATGACCGCCGACGACGCAGCTATATTCAGAGCCATAGGGACCAGACCAACCTGACCCACCAGGCGATAACCCGCCACCCGGGCGGAGGAGGACGACCACCAAGACGACCCGCAAGGGGTTCCCGGGAGGGTTCGGAGGAGGACCACCGGGAGGGCGGAGGACCACCGGGAGGAGGAATCCCCGGAGGAGCAGTGGCACCTGGAACGCCCACTCCAGGCTTGAAGGTGAACCACCGACAATCTTTAAAGGGGACAGAACTGACTACGAATCGTTCCTTACCCAATGGCACGCCTACTGGGGGACTCAACTTCGACGCCCCGAGCATGCGCAAACGTGTACAAAAGGTGCCTCCTATTCCTGGGTACATTAAAGGAGCGTCCGTCGCAAACTGGACGCTAGGCTTCCTTCAGTGGCTCAACACCGAAGTACGACAGGGGAGAGACCGGTATGACGGGAAATACCTCTGGGACACACTGGCAGCGGGGTTTTCAGACAGATTCTCGAACACTCTGGAACAAGAGCAAGCTCAAGCAGAATTGGCCAAAGGATTCAGAATGGCCGGTGACGACATTGATTCGTACGTCACCAACTTCGAACAGCTATGCCGGAAAGCTGATTACGTCTCAACGATCAACAAACTATCGACCGATTCACGGCCGGACTTCCGAGCAAACTTTTCAACAAAGGGTCTACGAGCTCGACGGACCCACCACCTTCACCGAATGGAAGGACGCCGCACTTCGACGCCAGAAACAGTACATCCATTTGCGAGCCGCCTAGGAATGTCCGTACCAACCAGGGGACCACCAAGAGGACCCCCTCCTCGTCTCAATCCACCTCCGCGCTTCGGAGGATCACCTTGGAACGCACCACGGAACCCAGCCTCACGATACGACCCAAACGCAATGGACACGTCCGCGGACAGGTCTCGCGCACGACTCGCAGAGGTTGGAGATCCCAAACCGCGGAAGCTACCAGCCGCGCCCTCCATTCCCACCAAGGGGAGGGCCGGGACAGAATGGAAACACCCCTCGTAGGGAAGTCGTCTGTTACAACTGTAACGGGCTCGGACACATCTCACGGAATTGCACGCGTCCCAGGAAACAAAGGCCCCAGCAACAATGGCGCCCCGCGAGTAGTAGCCGAGGCGCGGAAACCGATTACTACAGTCAGGATCCACGCGCACAAGTCGCAAACACAGCGGAACCACAACAAACGGCGAGCAGTTGGCTTGAAGGGTTAGGGGAGCAAGTGACGAGGTCAAGGACCTGATCCTCCAAGATCTATGGGAGAAAGGGGATTTTCGGGACGCCTAAACCCATCGGCCTGGGTGAGGGCAACAAATTGTAACTCTGTAATCATGACTCGCTTCGATCTCTTAGAATTCCAGTCTCGATTCGCACCAGTTACTCAATGGCTGACATAAAAGGGCTCGTAGGACTCGGGAGCCACCGACAACTTCATAAGACCCGCATTCGCCAAACGAATGGGCCTAGGACTTCAACCGCTAGAACGACCGAAGAAAATATGGAACATTGATAATACGGAAAACAAAGCTGGGTCCATCACTCATTTTGTGGATCTAGACGTACAGACCAAAGGAATCCGTAGGATTATTCGATTCCTCGTCACCGACATAGGAAACGAAGATTTGGTACTGGGATACCCTTGGCTCGCAACCTACGAACCCACCATTAGCTGGACCCACGCTACCATCCATGAAAACGCACTCCCCATCGTCATCCGATCCATTAACCCCACCGAACCGGTCACAGTCATTGCAGGAGCAACTACGGACAAAATCACCATCGCGCGGACGTTCACGGACGACGAGAAGAAGGACATAATCCTGGAACTGGAAGAAGAATGCCAGCTACGTACCACCGCTACCGAATTAGCTATCGCTGCTAAACAAAACACAGTAGCCGCGGTCATTCCAGCACCGTACCAACGCTTCGCCAAAATATTCAGTGAAGAAGCGTCTCACCGGTTTCCACCATCAAGGCCCTGGGACCACGCCATCGAATTCAAACCTGGTACCCCGACGACCCTTGACTGCAAGGTGTACCCCATGACCCAAGACGAAGATGCTCAGCTTAAAGTATGGCTCAAGGAACAGCTGGAAATGGGATACATCCGCCACTCCAAATCACCCTACGCATCATCGTTTTTCTTTATCAAAAAGAAAGATGGGAAGTTACGACCGGTACAAGACTATCGGAAGATTAACGCATGCACCATTCGCAACCAATATCCGCTGCCGCTCATGTCAGAGCTCATTAACGACCTGGGCAACGGTCACATCTATACCAAGTTGGACGTGCGATGGGGATATAACAACATACGTATCAAACCGGGAGATGAACCGAAAGCAGCCTTTAAAACACGGTACGGACTCTTCGAACCCCTGGTGATGTACTTCGGACTCACGAATTCGCCGGCAACGTTCCAAACTATGATGAACGAAATACTGGGACCTACCATCGCCAAACACGAACTCCTGGGCACTATCATACGCGTGTACATGGACGACATCGGGATCGCGACTCACGAAAACGCGGGCCTCCAAGCACACATTAGCGCGGTATGCGACGTACTCCAAGTCGCCATGGATCACGACCTCTACTTCAAACCGGAGAAATGTCTTTTCCACTCACCGCGAATGGATTACCTGGGGGTAATCCTTGAAAAGGGGGTAACTCGCATGGACCCGGTAAAAATCTCAGGCATCAAGGACTGGCCGCGCCCATCGAAGGTCAAAGACGTTCGATCTTTTCTAGGCTTCTGCAATTTTTACCGCCTCTTCATTCGCGGTTTCGCCACGCACGCACGAGCACTCAACAAACTCACAAGGAAGGACGCAGACTGGCAATGGGGAACAGAAGAGGAACGCGCGTTCCAGAAGCTCAAGACGCTCGTCACCGAAGAGCCAGTGCTGGCACATCCATGCTTAACTGATCAGTTTGAGCTCGAGGTAGACGCATCCGGATTTGCAGTAGGAGCAGTACTACTCCAAAAGAAAACAGACGGAAAACGACATCCAGTCGGGTACTACTCGGCCACCCTCAACGAGGCCGAACGCAACTATGATATCTACGACTTGGAACTACTAGCGATCGTCAAAGCCCTTAGACACTGGAGACCCCTACTTGCCGGATCGCCGCACAAGATCAAAATCTTCTCGGACCACCTCAACCTGACGCATTGGAGATCGGCGCAAAAGATAAGTCGACGCGTAGCCCGAGAAGTACTGGAACTAATGGAGTACGACTTCGAGATCCACCATATCAAGGGAACACACAACGGCCGAGCGGATGCCCTATCCAGAAGACCAGACTACGACCGAGGAGAACAGGACAACGAGGGGGTTGTAGTACTCCCGGACAAAGTATTCGCAAGAGCGTCGGTTACGCAGGTGCCGGAGGACCATGTACAAGATGAAAACCAAATAATCCCTTGGGTCAACGCCCACCAACTTAAGAAGCTCGACGGAGTATGGTACAAACAAGGCGCGCGGGTAATCACTGGGACACCACGGTTGTTACGCGACATCATCGGCAACCATCACGACCCTCCCGTCTACGGCCACCCGGGAATCAAGAGAACGTTCCGAATTATCGAACGACATTATTGGTGGCCACATATGCTGCAACACATCACGGAATATGTAAAGGGGTGCGCAGAATGTCAGCGACACAAGGTCAACAACCGACCCACAAGAGCGCCTCTAGTGCCGATTGTACCCATCCCCGACGCTAAGCCATTCAAAGTCATCGCTTTGGACTTCATCACTAAACTCCCGGTTTCCCAGGGACACGATTCCATCCTGACAGTCACCGACCATGACTGCACCAAAGCATCCATTTTCATACCCTGCGTTGAGGAAATCACGGCGGAAGAAACCGCAGCTCTGTACGTAATCCACGTGTTCAAAAGATTCGGACTACCGGCAAAAATCATCAGCGACCGAGACCCGCGATTCGCATCAAAGTTCACCCGCGAATTATGCCGTATCCTTGGAATCTACCAGAACATATCAACGGCGTATCATCCTCGGACCGACGGACAATCAGAACGGACCAATCAATGGCTGGAACAATATCTTCGATTTTGGGCCAACGAGCGTCAAGATAACTGGGCGCACTTCCTACCAATGGCCGAATTCGCGCACAACAGCTGGCCACATGAAGCCACAAGGAAGTCCCCATTTTCGCTCATGATGGGATATGACCCCCGCGCTGATTGGATGGATAAGCCATCCCCTCTCCCTCAGGTGAACACGAGACTTCAACAATTCCGAGAAGCACGGAATGAGGCCCAACATCTGATCAAGAAGGCACAATCTCTATGGGTCAAACACCGGAACACGCCCCAGTATCGGGAAGGAGACCAAGTATGGCTAGAAGGCCGCCACTTACGCACCAACCAGCCCACCGCTAAACTGGCGGCGCGACGGCACGGACCTTTCAGGATCAACAAGGTACTATCGCCCGTCAACTACCAACTGGAACTTCCCACACAGTGGAGTATTCACCCCGTGTTCCACATTGACTTACTCACGCCTTATCGCGAAACGCCCATGCACGGAGAAAACTTCACACGCCCGCCACCGGATCTTGTGGGAGGTGAAGAGGAATACGAAATTGAAAGCATTCTAGACACCCGGATCTTCGGCAGAAGCAAGAAGCGACAATACCTCGTGAAATGGAGGGGTTACCCGGACTCGGACAATCAATGGGTCAACAAGGATGATCTCTCGGCCGACGAAGCACTAGCGGACTTTGAGCGGACGTCGAAAGTCAGGCGAACGGTTATAAACCAGCCCCTTCACGCTAAGTCGACCTCATTCCTTCACCCTGGATTTCTCCCATATCTCGACATGTCCTCCGCAGCTATTTCCCCCGTCTCCTCTTGCGCCCCACTCGCTCCCAACCTCGTCGATAACCTCACCTACGAAGAGTTCCGCGAAGCGATGGGCAACCTCGCCACCGTCACCGACATCGACAACCCCGACGCCCCGGTCACCTACTGGATCCTCAGTCAAGAAGGGCAGAAGCTCAACACCGCCCCCTACACGCAGGCCGAAGTTGATCGGCTTCGTGCAGCTCTCGACATCAGTGCGAACGCCTCACCTCGACCTCTCCCAGTCCGTGTCGAGTACCGAGTCAAGAACGAAGAAGAGTCCGACGCCGGAGATGAAGGAGCTGCTGCAGAAGGTTCGGACGCCGACAGGATGGAGGTTCGAAGCCGAAGCATGGAGGCTGGAACAGCTCGAGAGGGCAGCAACAAGGAGAACTACGATCCTCGAGAGGCGGGCCCGGTTCACCGCGAAGATGCGCGCGCGGTGTACGACCAGCCGGAGCACCTCGAGGAGTGGTACCCAGCTGAGCACCCTTTCATCATCAGCACTACCGATTCTGACAACCCCCGCGAGACCCCGTACGCGTGCGACACGATGGGACGTCCCCTCTATCGGGGCGATACCGTCATCGAAGACCAACCCCCCGTCTCCACCACCGTTCTGACGCGCCGTCTCGGCAGCTCACACATCGCACCCCCCGGATACCTCCACAACCGGGGGGAGCACTTCATTCACTTCCCCATCACCGACGCCCAGGGAGTCACCACGCAGGCCCCTTACGTACAAGTAATCATGAATGCGGACCCCCTTGTACTCGCCCTCGCAGTCGACAGCGACAAGACCTACTCCAAGCCGCTCTACGCGGAGCCGCACGTCCGTGAACGCGGCAAGCCTCAGTACACGCCGGCCGAGATGCACGCCTTGAGTGGCGGGCATAGTCAGCAGATCCGGACCGACAAGGCCGTCAACGCCTTGAAGGACTTATCCCTGAAAGCTGAGTTGCACCGCTACCGCGCCTACAGACACGAGGCTGAGAGGATCGAGCAGCGGCTTCAGGCCCTCTCGGAGGCACTCGGCATGGCGCAGGGGGAGTTGGCGCGCAGTAAGTTCCGGCTCGAAATGGCTGACACATACAACCGTATCGGGGAGGTTCAGGAGGGGTGGATAGGTGGAGTGGGACCGACTCGGCGCCGTGGGCGTCGCAGCTGAAAAGGGGGTGATGTCACGGTACGCGAAGTGGACTCCTACTTACTGGCTGTGGCGTCGTTAGTAGGAAGTAATTAGTCACGGACACATCGTATCAGTAAGCGGACAGAAGTATCACATGCCAGTAGGGCATGACTCATTACTAGGATAGCGGCAGTAGGGTTCAAGCTACTTACGCTATTGGTCGTACGGATTCGGGAGGAGCTTCAAAGCATCCTCATACATGTATAACTAGTGGAGTACGAAGACCAAGACACGTCATCTTGGTCTTCTTCGAATCACCACTTCCTCTTCTCCTTGTGTGCATTCTAGTTCGCTTGTCTCTGCTCGAGCAAGTCGTCTTCATCGATACACGCCCAGTGACTCGCCTACGTCCTGGTGCCTTACGCGTCACGTGCCTCGATAAGCGCCGTGTACCCGTGGACTTAGTCACGTGACTAGTAAACTCGATATCCGCTAAGTCGTGAACGCCCTTTCATCGTCCAAGTCGGACTAACGCTTGTGGTGGCGTTACAGTAATCAACAGCAGACTTAACTCAGCTACGGGCCACACACCCTTTGAGTTGCTGTATGGCTATACGCCTGATTTCACGATTCCGGCTGGTAGGCCAACTGGTATTCCAACGCTCGATAAGCGTCTTCAACACCTAGTTTCCTCACGTAAGGATGCAGAGGCAGCTCTATGCCAAAGTAAACGGCGAATGCAGACGGACGTTGAACAAAGGCATAAGCCACACACCTTCAATGTCGGGGATAAAGTCTGGTTGCAAGCTAAGCAAATAAAAATACACCAGCAGTCGTCCAAACTGGGACCCAAGCAATTAGGCCCATTTGAAGTCACTGAAGTCAGAAGTGACGTCGACTACAAGCTTGCACTCCCCCCTGCATTACGGATCCATGATGTATTTCATGTAGACCACCTCTCCCCTTACAAGGGAAACGAAGTTAATGGGCTTTTGCCACCTCCACCTGAACCCGTCACAGTTGAAGGGGAAGAAGAGTACGAAGTTGACCACATAAGAGACTCAAAACTCTTTGGTCATACTCTCAAGTACCTAGTTCGCTGGAAGGGCTACAGAGAGGGTGAGGACACTTGGGAACCTGCTAAAAACCTAGCGCATGCCCCGGAAAAGCTTAAAGAGTTTCACTCTTTAAATCCGGGCGCACCTAGAAAAATAGCAGCTCTCATTTACGCGTCCTTGCCTTGGCAGCCTCCTCACATGTACACAGAGGCCAACGCGGACGTCGACCCTTAAGAAGGGGGGTGATGTCATGGACGTGTATTATTTTCCCTATTTTTCTGTATTTATACAGATTTATCTGGCAAAGATATAAAGGGCCGAAGTACAGAGGTATTCGTGAGTCACATGTGTTTGCCACCATGTGCACGTGACCGTGGGATTAGTATCCCTTAGTTAGACGGACTCCTATGATTGGGAGATAAGGATGGAAGGTTCGGGAAGGTTCTGGAAGGGTCTAGAAGGATCTAGCCCAAGCTTAGTAGTTTACACTTACTCGCTGTATTAGGATTTACTCAGCAAGTGGAGCCGCTCGTAAGCGCGATGACTAGTGCCTCAGTCAGCACAATAGATAAGCGCTATTAATAGACACGACGCGTCAGCTCCTGAGTCATGGGGTCTTACTGTACACTTAGTAATAGTGTTTAGACTCAGTTCAAGCTCAGCTCCAGTAGTGTATATAAACCCTCCTGTAGCGTCCTGAGTGGAACCAACTTGTCCTCTTGGTTCTCCACTCAGGTGCGTATTCCCCTTGTACTTCCTCACATCTCCAATGTTACGGTTTCGCCTTCGACCGTCCCTCGAACACCCCACCGGAAGACCCCGAACACCGCTAGGAGGAAAAGCGCAGAAGAATACGCGGAAGAAGAAGCCGAAGTGGCAAGGATTGTGGCTGCCCATATCCACGAAAGAGCTAAGTCTCCCACGCATTACTACTACAAGCCCGGAAGCGCTCAGCGGAGTGATCCAGAATACTGGCAGTAGTGCACGTGATCTTAGCGCCCGCCCGTCACGTGACCCTGGCACGTGACCTGGCTAGACCTGCACCAGATGGGTCCAGATGAGCTTGTGCCTGGACCGGCCTAGAACGCCTCGTGTTTGTGACTCGTTATCGATTGTGTCTGGACTGATCTAGATTGCCTCGTGTTTGATGGCTGTATGCCTCATGTCTCCTTATCTCTGACTCGTGCCATGCGCTCATAACGCCATTGGCTGACTCTTATCTCTGACGTAGTTGTGACTCATTCCTAGGATCCGTATACTAGAGTTTCGGAGTTCCAAGCTGGGGTTCAAACCTCCTTGGATGTGTATAAGTAGAGAGGCTTATGGTCGCTGAAGACCTAAGCTTGACTTCTTGGATTGTCCACCCATTTGTACTGCCATTCGTTGGCTGTTGGTACCTTTGGCTCTGCATTGCAATAGACGGCTGTCTGCCTCTTTGCCTCTCCATCGTCCTTAGCTGCGCTCCAGTGTGCTGTCTTTGCCGCTGCCTGCTATCCCTTCTTTATCCGCTTACACTCGTCGCTGGCTGTCTGTCGCGACTCCTCTCCTCTACATCATTGGCCGGTTGTCTATCACCTTTGATCGTCTCTTACTCTTTCTGGCCATTACCGCCGTCCATATCCTTTGGGCCACGCTATTACGTCTCACTTGTGAGCTAATAGCCGAACGAGTACGTGAAGTCGACATCCTCTGTGATCGTTAGGTCCCGCTAGTAGCCTTGCGCAGTCCGCAAGAAGGAACGTCCGGTGGAACGTTACATCCAATGTTAACTTGTCCTCTTGGTTCTCCACTCAGACGTGCCACTGTGTGATCACCTCAGACTTGAGTTCTTGAATAAAGACTCCACGCGTCTGTATCTCCACAGTGACCGTACGTTGGCGCGTGACTTGTCTCCGTGCCGAGTTGAGTGTGCTCACCTTCGCGGTTCACTTTAGTTCTTACTTGACTTGGCGTAGCGCGGCAGTCGCACCACTACAATGGTCTTCAACGGCAAGCACACCAAAGCCCTGCAATTTAGAGCGCAGTGGAACCTCCACTAAGGGATCAACAGTACGAGCGACATCATGCGCAACTACTACCGCCGATCACTCCTCTTCCTCGGCTACATCCAAGGAGAGATGGTCAATGAATGGGTGATGTACATGACCGACTGGCTGATGCGCCAGACAGAGGCCGGATTCCCTGAACACACCTGACGCCTCTGGGAAGAGACCCTTAACGCCTTCACCCGACAATTCGCCAACACGATGGAAAAAGAACAAGCGCAGGCAGAGCTGCGCAAGGGCGTCCATATGAAGGAAGGGGACATTGACAGCTACGTGGCTACCTTTGAACGTCTAGCCCGACAAGCTGACTACAACCTCGATGCCCCTCAAACGCTGGACCTATTCACAGCAGGACTACTGAAGGCATTGTTCACTAAAGTCTACGAACAATACGAACCCGCAACATTTGAAGCATGGAAACAGGCAGCACTGAAGAAGCAGCAACAATACATGCATCTACAGGCACGTCTTAACTCGCTAAAAACACCCACTCCACGAACTACTGCGCGCCCTAGCCCATGGGGGAATCCCCAAAGCGGATGGACACCAAGGAACCTTCCCCATCACCAAAACCCTAACGCAATGGACACCTCCGCAGATAGAACACGGGCGCGAGGTGCGGAAGCAGAAGACGCCTGAGGAAGGCTCGCCGGAGCAGAGTTTATACTCAATCAACAAAGGCCACCCTACCCACCCAGAGGAGGGCCAAGGGGGCGAGGCAGGGGAAGGGGGCCACCCCGAGACGCAAGGGAAGTAATCTGCTACACCTGTAATCAAAAGGGACACTTCAGTCGCGATTGCCCGCAGCATCACAACAACGCACAAAGCAGCAACAGTAGGGGGTCGGAAACAGACTACTACACCCAAGAACCAAGAACGCAAGCACGCGCAGCAGTAACCCCGCAGCAACAAGCCCAGGAGTGGCTCCAGGGAGTGGCCGGAGCACTGGATGAAGTAAAAGATCTGGTCCTTCAAGAACTATGGGGAAAAGAGGGTTTTCCAAACGCCTGAACCCATCGGCCTGGGTGAGGGCGCTCCGTTGTAACTCTGTAATAATCACATGCTACCGATCGTTGAGAATTCCAGTTTCCATCCGAACAAGTTACAACATGGCCGAAGTAAGAGCACTAGTGGACTTGGGGGCCACGGACAGTTTCATCAAACCTGTGTTTGCAAAACGAATGGGAATCGGTCTCAAAGAACTAGAGACCCCAAAAAAGATATGGAACATCGATAACTCCGAAAACAAAGCAGGGCTAATCACGCACTGCGCAGACCTCGATGTACAGACTAAAGGAACCCGCAAAACGATGCGGTTCCTACTTACAGATACAGGGAACGAGGACATCGTCCTCAGCTACCCATGGCTGGCTGCCTATGAACCACAGATTAGCTGGCAGCATGCCGTCATCAAAGAGGACGCATACCCGGTGATTCTACGAACCACCCACCCCGAAGAACGAGGAGTAACCATCACATTCGCCCCTACCGAGTTCACCGAAGATGAGAAACGCCACACCATACAACAGCTCTATGACGAATGGGAGGCAGTGAGAACACGCACCACCGCCACGGAGCTCGCCATCGAAGCGCGACAATTCACCGGCGCAACAGAGATCCCAGAAGAGTATGCAGACTTTGCCAAAGTGTTTAGCGAAGAAGAATCACACCGCTTCCCACCTTCGCAACCCTGGGATCACGCCATTGAGTTCAAAAAAGATGCCCCAGCCACCATTGACTGCAAGATCTATCCCATGTCGCGCGACGAAGACATCGCCCTCCGAAAGTTCCTTGACGAGCAGTTGGAGAAGGGGTACATTCGACCGTCAAAATCCCCTTACGCATCATCCTTCTTCTTCATCAAGAAAAAGGATGGAAAGTTGCGACCAGTCCAAGACTATCGAAAAATCAACTCATTCACCGTGCGTAATCAATACCCCCTGCCACTCATACAAGAACTCATCACGGACTTGGGCAACGCAGACATCTACACCAAACTTGACGTCCGCTGGGGATACAATAATGTCCGCATCAAGGAGGGAGACGAAGAAAAAGCCGCCTTCAAAACCCGCCACGGGTTCTTCGAACCACGAGTCATGTACTTTGGCCTCACCAACTTGCCTGCCACCTTCCAGGAGATGATGGACTCCCTCTGCGGACCCACCATCCTCAAACATGAATCGTTGGGCACCACCATCCGTGTATACATGGACGACATTGGCATCGCCTCCTGGAACGGCTGAGCAGGCCACACTGCAGCTGTACGTGACATACTCCAGATCGCAAAAGACAATGACTTGTACTTCAAGCCAGAGAAATGTGTCTTCAGCACACCAGCTATCGATTACCTGGGGGTAATCCTTGAAAAGGGGGTGACACGCATGGACCCTGTCAAAGTAGCCGGCATCCGCAACTGGCCAATGCCAACCACAGTCAAACAGGTCCGATCTTTTCTTGGCTTCTGCAACTTCTACCGCCTCTTCATCAAAGGATTCGCCACACACGCACGCCCGCTGAACAGACTAACGCGGAAAGACACAGAGTGGCGATGGGGACAAGAAGAGGAGGACGCCTTTACGAAGCTCAAAACCTTGGTCACAAGCGAACCAGTACTCGCACACCCGGACCTCCAAGAACAGTTCGAGATGGAGGTGGACGCATCAGGCTTCGCAGTGGGCGCCGTACTCCTGCAACGCAAAGAAGACGGCAAACGACACCCCATAGGCTACTACTCGGCGACACTTAATGAGGCAGAGCGCAACTACGACATCTATGACCTAGAGCTGCTGGCCATCGTCAAAGCCTTTCGCCACTGGAGACCCCTACTCGCAGGCTCACCGCACAAAACCAAGGTATTCTCCGACCACCTCAACCTGCAATACTGGAGGTCACCACAAAGGATAAGCAGACGCATCACAAGGGAAGTACTAGAACTATCTGAATATGACTTCGAGATTCACCACATCAAAGGCACGGCCAACAGAAGAGCGGACACACTCTCCCGAAGACCGGACTATGACCAAGGGGATAACGACAACAAAGATGTGGTGGTCCTCCCTGACGTGCTCTTCGTATGAGCCACACAAGTTGAGGCCATCATGCCAAACACCCTGACAATAGAACCTGGAGAAATGGAACGACCAGATGCAACATACCATCAAGATGAGGACTACCTCCGCCCCTGGATAGACGCACACCGACTGAAAAAGATCGAAGGCACTGTCATGGACGCGTATTATTTTCCCTATTTTTCTGTATTTATACGGATTTAATTGGTGAAGATATGAAGGGCCGAAGTACAGAGGTACTCGTCAGTCACATGTGTTTGCCACCATGTGCACGTGATCGTGGGATTAGTATCCCTCATTAAGTACGGACTCATACGATTGGACGATAAGGATGGAAGGGACTAGAAGGATCTAGAACGTGCTTAGTAGTTTACGCTTACTCGCTGTATTAGGTTTTACTCAGCAAGTGGAGCCGCTCGTAAGCGTTATGACAGAGTGCCACGTCAGCACCATAGATAACGCTATTAATAGACACGACGCGTCAGCTCCTGAGTCATAGGACCTTACTGTACACTTAGTAATAGTGTTCGAACTCAGTTTAGACTCAGCCGCAGTAGTGTATATAAGCTTCCCTGTAGCGTCCTGAGTGGAACCAACTTGTCCTCTTGGTTCTCCACTCAGGTGCGTATTCTCCCTTGTACTTCCTCACATCTCCAATGTTAACTTGTCCTCTTGGTTCTCCACTCAGCGTGCCACAGTGTGATCACTGACAGTTTGAGTCCTTGAATAAAGGCTCCACGTTCCTGTCCCCTCCACTGTGACTGTACGTTTAGCGCGTGACTTGTCTCCGCGTTAGGTTGAGTGTGCTCCCTTACAGTTCACCTCACCTTACACTTGACTTGGCGTAGCGCGGCAGTCGCACCGCTACAGGCACCTGGTACAAAGACAGGAGACGAGTGGTGATGGGTGGACTATATGACAAGAGAAGTATCATCTCCGCTCACCATACACCACCAGTTTATGGACACCCAGGTATTAACAAAACCTCGCAACTGGTGGGACGCTACTACTGGTGGCCGAATCTCACCCAAGACGTCCTAGACTATGTCAAAGGATGCGCTGAATGTCAGAGGCACAAGGCCAACAACCGACCAACCCGGGCACCACTGTCCCCGATCTACCCCGACCCCGAAGCGCTCCCTTTCGAAACTATCGCCCTCAACTTCATCACCAAGTTACCCCGGTCACAGGGGTTTGACTCGATCCTCACTATCACAGATCACGACTGTACCAAGGCGGCCGTCTTCATCCCCTGTCAAGAGGAAATCACCACGGAAGGAACCGCTGCCCTATACGCCAAGCATGTCTTCCTACGATTCGGACTACCCTCCAAGGTTATTAGCGACAGAGACCCGCGCTTCGCATCTAAGTTCACACGAGAACTGTGCAAGATCCTAGGGATCTCACAAAACGTCTCCACTGCCTACCACCCCCGGACGGACAGACAATCGGAGCAGACTAACCAGTGGCTTGAACAGTACCTCCGCTTCTGGACCAACAAGAGGCAGGACAACTGGGTGACTTATCTCCCTATAGCGGAATTCACGCACAACAACTGGCCCCATGAGACCACCAGGAAGTCCCCTTTCTACCTCCTAATGGGGTATAACCCATGCGCTGATTGGATCGATAGGCCATCGCCCATACCCCAGGTGGCGCTGAGAATCGACCAGTTTCAGGAGGCTAGAACACAGGCCAAGGCCCTCCTTATCAAGGCACAAAAGTCATGGGTCAAACACAAAGATACGCCCAAATACAAGGAAGGGGACCTCGTGTGGTTGGAAGGACGCCACCTACGAACCAACCAGCCAACCACAAAGCTTGCGCCCAAGAGACATGGCCCCTTTAAGGTCGTACAGGTGATGTCCCCCGTCAATTACCGCCTCGAGCTTCCCACGCAGTGGAGCATCCACCCAGTGTTCCACACCGATCTTCTCACCAGATACCACGAGACCGCAACGCATGGGCCTAACTACCAATGCCCACCTCCGGATCTAGTAGGAGGCGAGGAAGAATATGAAGTTGAGAAGATTCTAGACTCGCGACGGTTTGGGAGGACCCGGAAGCTGCAATACCTCGTGAAATGGAAGGGGTACCCCGACTCGGAGAATCAGTGGGTCAACCGAAGCGACGTATTCGCCGACCAGGCCATTCGGGACTTCAAAGCACGGAACCCCGTGGGGGAAACGCATATAAGAGGGACGCACTACGAGCTAAGTCCCTCAGCATTCCCTGCTACAACCTCCCAACCTGTCTACCTCTGCACTATGTCCTCCTGCTCACTCCCATCCCAGTCCACGATCGACACCGTCACCCAGGCCCTGGTCACCACCCACGGACCTGTCACCTGGGAGGACGCCATCACCATCCTCCAGGCCTTCCCCAATCCCACCGTCGAAGGAGGCGTCGACTCCCCCGGTGCGCAGCCTGTTGCCTGCGCAGCGGTCACAGAAGAAGAAGAGCGTGCCCTACTCGAGGGCCAGGCTGCAAATAGCCTTGTTCCACACCTTGATGGACACGGTGACCGTGAACCTGTCCAAGTACCACACCGAATTCGGGCCCGTGCAGCCATGGAAGGAGGTGGTGAAGGAGTGGAGGGACGAGCAGCTGCGACGAGCGCAGCTGAGAATGCAGGAGTTGAAGCGCAGACACCTGATGCTCCGGAATGGGGCTTGGACGAGGATGCTCCTGACGACTACCCAGCTATGCACCCCCACATTCAATCCACCACAGATACTGACAATCCCCGAGAGACCCCCTACACGCTCAACACCAATGGATCCCCCATGTACAAGCGGGACCTCGGGGTAATGGGCCCCCACACTCACCAACCCCTCGTCACCATCAACACGCGAGTCCCCAGTGGCTTTAAAGCCAACACTGGCACGGACTACATCCCCTTTTGCATCGTCTCCCCCGATGGGGTTGAGCGCGAGGCTCGCTACCATCAAGTGATCCTGGGACCGGACCCCATGGTAATTGGTATCATCGACGAGTCGGACAAGGTCTACGCCCGCCCCCTCTACGCTGCCCCGCACTACATCTACGGTGGCAAGCCCATGTACCCCGTGGCGGACATGGCCCTCTTCACTGAGGCTTTCGAGGACCAGGCGCGCGTCGACCGCTGCCTCGACTCCCTTCACGACCCCTCCCTCTCGGCGGAGATCCATCGCTTCCGCGCCGCCGACAGGGAGCACGTGCGCCTCAACCAGCGCATCGACGACCTCATCGCCGCCCTGGGGGAGATTCAAGGCAAGGTGGCGGGCTGTCAGCGCCGGTTGGAGATGGCTAACGCGATGGAGCGCATCGAGGATGAGGCAGGCACCATGGTGGACTACGAGCTGACAAAGAAGAAGACTCGTCGGGGCAAGAGAGGCGCCCAGCAGCCGCAGCGTACGAGGATTCGTTACGAGGAGGAGGGCGTTGGAGTGTCAGGGCGTCGCACCTGAAAAGGGGGTGATGTTGCGATCGGACTCATTGGTATGGACCGAAGTCTTGCGGGGTTCTGACTACCCTAGTATTAGTCAGGGACAGTCGTCTCAGTCAGCCTGTTGTGGTTATCACATGTCTCTTAGTACAGACTTGACTCATACCTAGGATAGCTGTAGTAGGGTTCGAGCTATTATGGCTACTGGGTACCTTACGTTCAGGAGGAGCTTCAAAGCTCCTCGTCAATTGTATATCTAGTGGATAGTGCGAAGACCGAGCTCCTTAGCTTGGTCTTCTTGAATCCTAAACCCGCTTCTGCCTTCTCCTCTCCTCATCAGCATCCTTCTCGTCTTCTGTCAAGTGCCGCGTCTCGCCTTAGTATGGGAGATCGCTCGGCAACATATATGCCTGGTGGATCTCGCCCCAGTGCTCATAGCAGTCGCGTTCCTCCTGAGGACACGTACTCGTATTCACTAAGTCGCCCCTTGCACATCGAGCCACTCTGTCCTCGCTCAAGTCGAGCATCGTTAGGCGGACCTAACGCAACAACTACGCTACTGCCTCCACTTCTTCTGAGGCGTCTCCTTGCTCGAACGTTCCAATCATCTGCCCCCATTGTCCTGACGATAGTCCTGCTGTATGGACGTACAGTCTCCATGCACACTTTCGAGAGCAACATCGCATCCAATCTCCGGACAACTTCCCCATCACAATTTGTCTGTCTCAATCTGAGAAAGATGGTATGCGAAAGGTCTGGAATTCGCGGTTCAAGGCCCAGAAGCAACGCAAAACAAAGCTGAAGAATATACCGTCGCTTGTCGTCTCGGAGGCACACCGTGCCCAGCTTTATCTCCAGTGAGTCTGATATTGTTCGAGGATTTGCTCTCGGACTAAGTTTCCTTCTTAACTAGATCGGGTACAGGCGACAAAGAAAATCAAGAGGACGACTCAGGTGCACACGATGTCAACTTCTGTGGCGACCCTAGTGATCCTCCAGAGGACGCAATGGAGTGGGACCCGGAGCAGGAGTCCGACGATGACGATGGTGATGGCAGCGGTGACGATGGTGATGACGATGGTGACTGAGATGATGACAATGAAGAAATCGAACCAAGTACGGTATTTCCTTCATAATACAGACTTGGTAGGCTGATCCCTATTTGATAGCCCCTCCGTCGTCTCCGACTTGGTATCCAAACGCATGCGTGTCTCCGCCTCTGTCACCAACTCCTGCTCCACAGATTGCACTCAAAACTGCGCACACTCATGGATTAAACGTACTGCCCATCGAATCGTCCATATCCGCCCTCAAATCTACCACCACACCCCAAGAATCATCTGCGCAGGCACAAGCGCAGGCCCTCGAGTCAAGCACGCAACCAAGCACACAGCCTTCAGATCTTATCACCCAACCACCCGAATCGACTGCGGTGAAAGACGTGCCACTGGCCATTCCCACCTTGGCCCCCCTATCACATCTTCCAGGGCTGCTGAGTCCAAGTGGCGCATTGCCTGAACTGGCTGTCAGTGGTCGAGGACGTCAGCTGAGGAAAGCGAATGTCCTCAGTTTGAACATGTGTACGTGTGGTGTTACGATTACCGACTACGAGATCAATACAGGAGTAAATGTGATGAAGTGTCGAGTTCCTGGGTGTGAGACAGTCTGGGTGCGTTCTCGTCTTGTTCTTCCCTTTCCTTGTCTTTTCTGTCTTGCTTTCTGGTTCGTTCATGCTCACATGGCCACCAGTTCCATCAAACGTGTATGGATTATGACTTTGCACCCAAAAATTGGGCTTGCAATAGCTGCGCAGGTGGGACGAATCGACGCCATCGTCGGATGTAGTCTACATAAATTCTACGACACGTGACTTAAACATATTACAAATTTTTGTGAAACATAAATATGTGACATACACATACCATATATGGTTGGAGGGGGGGGGGATCAGAAAGCCCCTAAAAGCTCCTAAAAGACAAAACCGGACTGGATGTCAAATTTTCCCATCCCGCCCCCCCCTTGTGCTTATCTGTAGGAAGGT
Organism: Lactarius sanguifluus; assembly: GCA_021527775.1. Taxonomy (NCBI): domain Eukaryota; kingdom Fungi; phylum Basidiomycota; class Agaricomycetes; order Russulales; family Russulaceae; genus Lactarius; species Lactarius sanguifluus. The sequence continues at coordinate 112,890 of JAKEYF010000158.1, read as the reverse complement.
TAGCAATCTGTGTGAGTTTTTGGAGCAGTATAGGGCTCCGTAGGGCGTTCGGATGCCGTTGTAGACCATTCGGGAGAGGTGTCTTGCGGCGGGTATCAAGTTGTGTGGACAGTCGTAGAGGATGTGCATGTCCATTTTGAAGAGCGCCCCACAGGGGCATGCGGAGGCCTCCTCTGGGTTGCCTGGTCTGAAGCGGATGACGTATGTGCCCGAGAAGGCGTGGTCGACTGCTAGCTGGAGTGCTGTGGACGTGGTTTGCCAGGTGTATAGAGGTCGTCCAGTCTGTCGGCCTCTGTCATCTTTCTCCCTTTCCGTAGCCGCCTGCCACAGTGGGTGGTTCCCTCCATCTGGGGGCCGTGTGAGGGTGTTGGTGTAGGTGAAGGACTGAGTCCCTTTGGGAGGTGGATGGGTGCGAATCCATGTTTTTTCTCCAAAGTCGGCGGGCCACCATCCGTGCTCAAGGTAGCCACACTGAGTCTGCTGGATGAGCCATTCTGAGCCCCAGTTAATGAACGTGATCTGGTGCGCCCGGTCTTTCTGGTAGGCAGCCGATTGAACGCGGTTCTAGTGATATCAGGTCCAGTTGCCCAAACCGGAAAAAAACCGCAACCCAACCGGACCACAACTGGAAACAACTGGAATTTCGGTTGCGGTTGGGGCCCAGCACAGCGAGGTGCGGTTGCGGTCGCTGAGATTGCACTGTGTTCTCCAACCGGTTGCGACCGACTACAACCAGTCGCAACTGCTCTTGTATCGACACTGAGGGCCTGGATACTATCACCGTGGTACTGTATTTATGGACTAAAGAACAGTAGAATACAACAAGTATTGTAACACAACTATCTATTAGTACAGTACAGTAAAGCCCGTCGTCACTGCCCCCCGCCGTCGTCTGCTGCATCATTGCATCAGCGCCATGTCTGCTGTGTCGTCGCGTCTGCCGCCGCCGCCTGCTGCATCGTCGTGTTGCTGCCGCCGTCTGCTGCATCGTATTGTTGCCGTCATCTGCTGCATCATGTCGCTGCCGTCGTCTGCTGCATCATCCACTGTGTTGTTATTGTCTGTTGTCGTTGCCGTTGCGGGCCAACTTGTGGGCTTCAAGTTGCGGGCGACGGCGTTTGATTGTCACGATTCGTAGAAGTGGACGCTTACTATACGGTGATGACGCCCTTAGTAAGTTGTAATCAGTCATGGACTTCGTATCAGTCAGCGTAGTATCACATGTCAGGGCGATACGACTCATGCCTAGGACAGTAGTATTAGGGTTCGAGCTAATATTGCTAGTCGTAGTACGGATTCGGGAGGAGCTTTAAAGCGTCCTCGTATGTGTATAAGTAGTATGAGTCAAAGACCAAGATACGCCATCTTGGTCTTCTTCGAATCACCACTTTCTCCTCTCATCGTCGGCACTCTAAGTTCGCTTGTCTCTACTTGAGCAAGTCGTCTTCATCATACCTCCGCCCAGTGACTCGTCTACGTCCTGGTGCCCTACGTGTCACGTGCCTCGACCAGCGCCGTGTACCCGTGAATATAGTCACGTGACTAGCAACTCGATATTCGCTAAGTCGTGAACGCCCTTTCGTCGTCCAAGTCGGACTAACGCTCGTGGTGGCGTTACATTAAGACCAAGATCCCTCACCGTGGCGTTCACTACTCGAGATCAGTGGACCAATTTCCAAACCTACTCCCTCGAACGAAGGGGAGACCGCAACGTACCAACACAATTCCTAGGAGCTGCTAGGTGGAGAGAATATCGCGGGGATACAGGATACTTCGTCGATTTCGCATCAGGACCTACGAGGTTTAGACCAGTTGAGTTCAACTTCGATCACGTCTGTTGGACAGAGATTACGTGGAACCCCATCGACAACAGGTGGGACATAGTACGCCCAGCAGGGAGACTATACAACTGCGACATCGACGCACGTAGTGTACCAACCCGGGAACAGTGGGGACGTATCGACGGACAGCCGGAAGAAGAGCCCAGCACCTCGGAGCCCGGAACCCCAGTACCTTCAGAAACTAGCGAAGAAGGTGGACACTCTGACGAGGAAGATTCGGAAGTGGAAGAAGTAACCAGACTAGCTGAGTCTATCCCCGCATCGCAGCCAGAAGTCATCAGAATAAACCCACCAGCCAATATGGCAACCACCACTGAAACCATCACCAACGAAGCGGTGGAAGAGGAAATTCGAAGGACGCGAGAGGAAGCAGAACAACTCCTACTCCCCATTCATCCAGCTACAGGACATCGAATGACAGCCGACGACGCGGCCATATTCAGAGCCATAGGACCGGACCAACCCGACCCACCGGACAATAATCCGCCACCAGGCGGGGGAGGACGACCACCAAGAGGCCCCAATGGGGGATTCCCAGGAGGGTTTGGACGAGGACCACCGGGAGGGGGACCACCCGGAGGAGGAGGAGGAGCCCCGGGGGGAGGTATACCCGGAGGAGCGGTGGCACCAGGAGCACCTACGCCCAGACTAGAAGGTGAACCACCGACAATCTTTAAAGGGGACAGAACTGATTACGAGTCGTTCCTTACTCAATGGCACGCCTACTGGGGGCTCAACTTCGACGCACCAAGCATGCGTAACGTATACAAAAGATGCCTCCTATTCTTAGGATACATCAAAGGGGCATCCGTCGCAAACTGGATGCTCGGCTTCCTCCAATGGCTCAACACCGAAGTACGTCAAGGAAGAGACCGGTACGATGAATACCTCTGGGATACATTAGCGGCGGGATTCGCCGACAGGTTCTCAAACACCCTTGAACAAGAACAAGCCCAAGCGGAACTGGCAAAAGGATTCCGGATGAGTGGTGACGATATTGACTCGTACGTCACCAATTTTGAACAGCTTTGTCGGAAAGCTGATTACCGCCTAAATGATCAACAAACCATCGACCGCTTCACGGCCGGACTCCCGAGCAAACTGTTTACGAAGGTCTATGAACTCGACGGACCCACCACCTTCACTGAATGGAAGGAGGCGGCGTTAAGACGCCAAAAACAATACATTCACCTCCGCGCCCGTTTAGGGATGTCGGTGCCTACGAGGGGACCTCCGAGAGGACCACCACCCCGTTTCAATCCACCTCCACGATTCGGAGGATCACCATGGAACGCGCCGCGCAACCAAACCCCGCGATACGACCCAAATGCAATGGACACATCCGCAGACCGATCACGAGCACGCCTCGCGGAAGTAGGGGACCCCAATCGTAACACGTATCAATGACCGCCATTTCCACCTCGTTCAGGACCAGGAAATGCCCCTCGCAGGGATATGAGGGAAGTCGTCTGCTGTCACGTTTCGACTCGGTACGCGTTGTGGACTCTTACTATGCGGCGATGACTCCTGTAGTAAGCAGTAATGTGTCATGGACTTGAGATCAGTAAGCGTAGTTGTAAAGTATCACATGCCGATGTGGCATGACTCATTCCTAGGACAGCGGTATTAGGGTTCGAGCTATTATCGCTAGTCGTAGTACGGATTCGGGAGGAGCTTCAAAGCATCCTCGTATGTGTATAAGTAGTTGTAGCTGAAGACCAAGATACGCCATCTTGGTCTTCTTTGAATCACCACCTTCTCTTCTACTCGTGTGCACTCTAGTTCGCTTGTCTCTACCCGAGCAAGTCGTCTTCATCGATACACGCCCAGTGACTCGCCTACGTCCTGGTGCCTTACGCGTCACGTGCCTCGATAAGCGCCGTGTACCCGTGGGAATAGTCACGTGACTAGCAAGACGTGATCCGCTAAGTCGTGAACGCCCTCTCGTCGTCCAAGTCGGACTAACGCTCGTGGTGGCGTTACATTAAGACCAAGATCCCTCACCGTGGCGTTCACTACTCGAGACCAGTGGACTAATTTTCAGACTTATTCCCTCGAAAGAAGGGGAGACCGCAACGTACCAACACAGTTCCTAGGAGCCGCAAGGTGGAGAGAATATCGCGGAGATACAGGATACTTTGTCGATTTTGCATCAGGACCTACAAGGTTTAGACCAGTTGAGTTCAACTTCGATCACGTCTGTTGGACGGAGGTTACGTGGAATCCGATCGACAATAGGTGGGACATAGTACGACCGGCAGGCAGACTCTACAACTGCGACATCGACGCTCGCAACCTACCCACCAGAGAACTGTGGGGCCGCATAGACGGACAACCAGAAGAGGAACCAAGCACGTCAGAACCAAGGACGTCAGCACCATCAGAAACCAGCGAGGAAGGCGAACGCACCGACGAAGAAGAAGACTCGGAAGTAGAAGAAGTAACTCGACCAGCTGAGTCCATCCCCATATCACAACCAGAAATCATTCGAGTAAACCCACCAGCCGAAATGACCACCATCACTGAAACGATCACCAACGAAGCAGTCGAAGAAGAAATCCAAAGAACCCGCGAGGAAGCCGAACAACTCCTCTTACCCATCCACCCTGCTACGGGACACCGCATGACCGCAGACGACGCGGCTATATTCCGAGCCATAGGGCCGGATCAACCCGACCCGCCAGGCGATAACCCGCCACCAGGGGGAGGAGGAAGACCACCAAGACGCCCCGACGGAGGATTCCCCGGAGGGTTTGGCAGAGGACCACCCGGAGGCGAAGGACCACCCGGAGGCGGAGGACCACCCGGTGGAGGTATTCCAGGAGGAGCAGTGGCACCAGGAGCACCCACGCCCAGATTAGAAGGTGAACCGCCGACTATATTCAAGGGAGATCGGACTGACTACGAATCTTTCCTCACGCAATGGCATGCCTATTGGGGGCTCAACTTCGACGCGTCGAGTATGCGCAACGTGTACAAAAGATGCCTTCTATTCCTGGGCTATATCAAAGGAGCATCTGTAGCCAATTGGACGCTAGGATTCCTCCAGTGGCTCAACACGGAAGTACGAAACGGAAGGGATAGGTATGATGAATACCTATGGAATACTTTGGCCGCTGGATTCTCCGACCGATTCTCGAACACTCTGGAACAAGAGCAAGCCCAAGCGGAACTAGCCAAAGGCTTCAAAATGACTGGTGACGATATTGATTCGTATGTCACCAATTTCGAACAGCTATGCCGGAAAGCTGATTACCGTCTCAACGACCAACAAACCATCGACCGCTTCACGGCCGGACTTCCGAGCAAGCTGTTCACGAAGGTCTACGAACTCGACGGACCTACCACCTTCAACGAATGGAAGGACGCAGCACTAAGACGTCAAAAGCAATACATTCATCTTCGCGCTCGCCTAGGAATGTCAGCACCAACAAGGGGACTACCCCCTCGTCTCAATCCACCCCCACACTTCGGAGGCTCACCATGGAACGCACCGCGCAATCAGGCTCCACGATATGATCCAAACGCGATGGACACATCCGCGGACCGGTCACGAGCTCGACTCGCAGAAGTAGGAAATCCCAACCGCGGAAGCTACCAGCCGCGCCCTCCATTCCCACCTAGAGGAGGACCGGGACAGAATGGAAACGCCCCTCGCAGGGATATGAGGGAAGTCGTTTGTTACAACTGTAACGGGCTCGGACACATCTCACGAAACTGCACGCGCCCCAGGAAACAAAGGCCCCAACAACAATGGCGCCCTGAGAGCAGCAGCCGAAGTGTGGAAACCGACTACTATAGTCAGGAACCACGCGCCCAAGTCGCAAACACGACGGAACCACAGCAAACGGCCAGCAGCTGGCTTGAAGGAGTCAGGGGAGCAAGTGACGAGGTCAAGGACCTGATTCTCCAAGATTTATGGGAGAAAGGGGATTTTCGGGACGCCTGAACCCATCGGCCTGGGTGAGGGCAACAAATTGTAACTCTGTAATCATGACTCGCTTTCGTTCTCTTAGAATTCCAGTCTCGATTCGCACCAGTTACTCAATGGCCGACATTAAAGGGCTCGTCGACTCCGGAGCTACCGACAACTTCATAAGACCCGCATTCGCAAAACGAATGGGTTTGGGACTCCAGCCACTAGAACGACCAAAGAAAATATGGAATATAGATAACACGGAGAACAAAGCTGGGTCCATCACTCACTTTGTGGACCTAGACGTACAGACCAAAGGAATCCGTAGAATCATTCGATTCCTCGTCACCGATATAGGAAACGAAGATTTGGTACTGGGATACCCCTGGCTCGCAACCTACGAACCCACCATTAGCTGGACCCATGCTACCATCCACGAAAACGCACTCCCCATCGTCATCCGATCCATCAACCCCACCGAACCGATCACAGTCATCGCGGGAACAACTACGGACAACGAAATCACCATCGCGCGGACATTCACGGACGACGAGAAGGAGGATATAATCCTGGAACTAGAAGAAGAATGCCAGCTACGTACCACCGCTACCGAATTAGCTATCGCCGCTAAACAAAACACAGTAGCCGCGGTCATCCCAGCACCGTACCAACACTTTGCCAAAATATTTAGCGAAGAAGCGTCTCACCGATTTCCACCATCAAGGCCCTGGGATCACGCCATCGAATTCAAACCTGGTACCCCGACGACCATTGACTGCAAGGTGTACCCCATGACCCAAGACGAAGATGCTCAGCTCAAAGTATGGCTCAAGGAACAGCTGGAAATGGGATACATCCGCCACTCCAAGTCACCCTACGCATCATCGTTTTTCTTCATCAAAAAGAAAGACGGGAAGTTACGACCGGTACAAGACTATCGGAAGATTAACGCATGCACCATTCGCAACCAATATCCGCTGCCGCTCATGTCAGAGCTCATTAACGATCTGGGCAATGGTCACATCTATACCAAGCTGGACGTACGATGGGGGTATAACAATATACGCATCAAACCGGGAGATGAACCGAAAGCGGCCTTTAAAACACGGTACGGACTCTTCGAACCCCTGGTGATGTACTTCGGACTCACGAATTCGCCGGCAACGTTCCAAACTATGATGAACGAAATACTGGGACCCACCATCGCCAAACACGAACTCTTGGGTACTATCATACGCGTATACATGGACGACATCGGAATAGCGACTCACGAAAACGCGGGCCTCCAAGCACACATTAACGCGGTATGCGATGTGCTCCAAGTCGCCATGGATCACGACCTCTACTTCAAACCGGAGAAATGTCTTTTCCACTCACCGCGAATGGATTACCTGGGGGTAATCCTTGAAAAGGGGGTAACTCGTATGGACCCGGTAAAAATCTCAGGTATCAAGGACTGGCCGCGCCCAACGAAGGTCAAAGACGTTCGCTCTTTTCTAGGCTTCTGCAATTTTTACCGCCTCTTCATTCGCGGTTTCGCCACACATGCACGAGCACTCAACAAACTCACAAGGAAGGACGCAGACTGGCAATGGGGAACAGAAGAGGAACGCGCATTCCAGAAGCTCAAGACGCTCGTCACCGAAGAGCCAGTGCTGGCACATCCATGCTTAACTGATCAGTTTGAGCTTGAGGTAGACGCGTCCGGATTCGCAGTAGGAGCAGTGTTACTCCAAAAGAAAACAGACGGAAAGCGACATCCAGTCGGGTACTATTCGGCCACCCTCAACGAGGCCGAACGCAACTACGATATTTACGACTTGGAACTACTAGCGATCGTCAAAGCCCTCAGACACTGGAGACCCCTACTTGCCGGATCGCCGCACAAGATCAAAATCTTCTCGGACCACCTTAACCTGACGCATTGGAGATCGACGCAAAAGATAAGTCGACGCGTAGCCCGAGAAGTACTGGAACTAATGGAATACGACTTCGAGATCCACCATATCAAGGGAACACACAACGGCCGAGCGGATGCCCTATCCAGAAGACCAGATTACGACCGAGGAGAACAGGACAACGAGGGGGTTGTAGTACTCCCGGACAAGGTATTCGCAAGAGCGTCGGTTACGCAAGTGCCGGAGGACCATGCACAAGATGAAGACCAAATAATCCCTTGGGTCGACGCCCACCAACTTAAAAAGCTCGACGGAGTATGGTACAAACAAGGCGCGCGGGTAATTACCGGGACACCACTGCTGCTACGCAACATCATCGGCAACCATCACGACCCTCCCGTATACGGCCACCCGGGAATCAAGAGAACGTTCCGAATCATCGAACGACACTATTGGTGGCCACATATGTTGCAACACATCACGGAATATGTAAAAGGGTGCGCAGAATGTCAGCGACACAAGGTCAACAACCGACCCACAAGAGCGCCTCTAGTACCGATTACACCCATTCCCGACGCTAAGCCGTTCGAAGTCATCGCTTTGGACTTCATCACTAAACTCCCGGTTTCCCAGGGACACGACTCCATCCTGACGGTCACCGACCATGACTGCACCAAAGCATCAATTTTCATACCCTGTGTTGAGGAAATCACGGCGGAAGAAACCGCAGCTCTGTACGTAACCCACGTGTTCAAAAGATTCGGACTACCGGCAAAAATCATCAGCGACCGAGACCCGCGATTCGCGTCAAAGTTCACCCGCGAATTATGCCGTATCCTTGGAATCTACCAGAATATATCAACGGCGTATCACCCTCGAACCGACGGACAATCGGAACGAACCAATCAATGGCTGGAACAATATCTTCGATTTTGGGCCAACGAGCGTCAAGATAACTGGGCGCACTTCCTACCACTAGCCGAATTCGCGCACAACAGCTGGCCACATGAAGCCACAAGGAAGTCCCCATTTTCGCTCATGATGGGATATGACCCCCGCGCTGATTGGATGGATAAGCCGTCCCCTCTCCCCCAGGTGAACACGAGACTTCAACAATTCCGAGAAGCACGGAATGAGGCCCAACACCTGATCAAAAAGGCACAATCTCTATGGGTCAAACACCGGAACACGCCCCAGTATCGGGAAGGAGACCAAGTGTGGCTAGAAGGCCGCCACTTACGCACCAACCAGCCTACCGCCAAGCTGGCGGCACGACGGCACGGACCTTTCAAAATCAACAAGGTACTATCGCCCGTCAACTACCAACTGGAACTTCCCACACAGTGGAGTATTCACCCCGTGTTCCACATTGACTTACTCACACCTTATCGCGAAACGCCCATGCACGGAGAGAACTTCACACGCCCGCCACCGGATCTTGTGGGAGACGAAGAGGAATACGAAATTGAGAGCATTCTAGACACCCGGCTCTTCGGCAGAAGCAAGAAACGACAGTACCTCGTGAAATGGAAGGGCTACCCAGACTCAGACAATCAGTGGGTCAACAAGGATGACCTATCAGCTGATGAAGCCCTGAGGGAGTTCGAGCGGAGTACGAAGACACGACGAGTGCTTATAAGCCCCCCATCCAACGCTAAGTCACCTCGACCACCCGCACCTACCTTACACATTCATGACCCACGCTGCAGTTCTCCCGTCCACTTCCGTCAACGATGCGAACTCAAGGCAGCGAATACAACCCACGCCACTGTCATCCATGCCGGTTCCCCTCTCCATTCAACCAAGAGGATACGATCTGTCTACCCCCGGGACATCCCCTCTTCCTTCACCGACCTCCACTCTTCTGGACAGTCCCCTCGCCTCCTGCCACATCCCGACACATCCTCCTACCCCGCACGCAGAAGCGTACCTTGGACCTGGGGACAACGCGCTCCCGGGGGATCCATACGACCCGGAAGAACACCTCTCGCCGAATCAACATCTCCGTTATGCCCTCCATTGCACCACGACACACTCGGAAACCCCCCCGCTATGCCGAACCGACGGGGAGGTACTCACCGCTCCGCCGACTCTTCGACCCTCGATTCACGACACTTCGGAGGAGGAACATGGCCCGGTTCCCCGACGCCGGGTGGAGACGCCTCCACCCCAAGGGTTCCACCACAACCGGGGAGTCCATTACATTCCCTTCCCAATTCGAGATGCTCACGAACGACTTTGGCCGGCCCGTTTTACTCAACTCGTCCTCACCACCGACCCGTTCGTCCTCGCCTATCGTCACGGATCCCACCACCAGTACGGAAAGTCCGTCCACGCCACATCGCGGTACCTGTCCGACCCCCCCGAGTACGAAGACGAAGACTTGATCTTCCTCAAGTTCGACAGTGGGTACCAGGCATCGGTGGACGGGGCGCTAGCCGAACTTCAGGACCCCACGCTAATCGCCGAGGTCCACCGCTACCGGTGTATGTGCGCGGGTCATGCCGCAAAGAAACGGGAGCTGCGACAGAAGGAACAGGAGCTGGAGCGGATGGAAATCGAACGTCGGAAGTGCGTAGTCCGGCTACAGGAAGCCGATGCCATACTGCGCATAGAAAATCAACGCGACGGAATGGGGCGGTAGGGATCGTCGAGCTGGGGCTCGAAGCTGAAAAGGGGGTGATGTCACGTTTCGACTCGGTACGCGTTGTGGACTCTTACTATGCGGCGATGACTCCTGTAGTAAGCAGTAATGTGTCATGGACTTGAGATCAGTAAGCGTAGTTGTAAAGTATCACATGCCGATGTGGCATGACTCATTCCTAGGACAGCGGTATTAGGGTTCGAGCTATTATCGCTAGTCGTAGTACGGATTCGGGAGGAGCTTCAAAGCATCCTCGTATGTGTATAAGTAGTTGTAGCTGAAGACCAAGATACGCCATCTTGGTCTTCTTTGAATCACCACCTTCTCTTCTACTCGTGTGCACTCTAGTTCGCTTGTCTCTACCCGAGCAAGTCGTCTTCATCGATACACGCCCAGTGACTCGCCTACGTCCTGGTGCCTTACGCGTCACGTGCCTCGATAAGCGCCGTGTACCCGTGGGAATAGTCACGTGACTAGCAAGACGTGATCCGCTAAGTCGTGAACGCCCTCTCGTCGTCCAAGTCGGACTAACGCTCGTGGTGGCGTTACATCTGCTATAATTGTAGCGGACTCGGACATATCTCACGCAACTGCACACGTCCCAGAAAGCAAAGGCCCCAGCAACAGCAATGGCGCCCTGCGAGCAACAGCCGAAGCATAGAAACGGACTACTACAGTCAAGAGCCAAGAGCTCAAGTCGCCAACACGATGGAACCACAGCAAACGGCCAGCAGCTGGCTCGAGGGGGTTAGAGGAGCGAGCGACGAGGTCAAGGACCTAATTCTCCAAGATTTGTGGGAGAAAGGGGATTTTCGGGACGCCTAAACCCATCGGCCTGGGTGAGGGCAACAAATTGTAACTCTGTAATCATGACTCGCTTTCGGTCTCTTAGAATTCCAGTCTCGATTCGCACCAGTTACTCAATGGCCGACATAAAAGGGCTCGTAGACTCCGGAGCCACCGACAACTTCATAAGACCCGCGTTCGCAAAACGAATGGGGCTGGGACTCCAACCATTGGAACGACCCAAAAAGATATGGAATATAGATAACACGGAGAATAAAGCTGGGTCCATCACTCATTTTGTGGATCTGGACGTACAGACAAGAGGACTCCACAGAACTATTCGATTCCTCGTCACGGATATCGGAAACGAAGACCTAGTACTCGGATATCCATGGCTAGCTACCTACGAACCCACCATCAGCTGGACACACGCTACCATTCACGAAGATACATTACCTATAATCATCAGATCCATCAATCCCTCCGAACCATGTACCGTCATTGCGGGAACCAATACCCAGGACGAAGTTATAGTCGCGCGAACGTTCACCGACAATGAAAAAGAAAACATAGTTCAAGAATTGGAAGACGAATGCCAGCTACGTACCACAGCCACCGAACTCGCTATAGCCGCTAAACAGAACACGGTAGCAGCCGTAATTCCGACACCTTATCAACGCTTTATGAAGATATTTAGCGAAGAAGCCTCCCATCGATTTCCACCATCTCGACCCTGGGATCATGCCATCGAATTCAAACCAGGCACACCAGCTACCATAGACTGCAAGATTTACCCTATGACGCAAGAAGAGGACGCCCAGCTCAAAACATGGCTGGAAGAACAACTCAAAATGGGGTACATTCGTCCTTCAAAGTCGCCATATGCTTCATCATTCTTCTTCATAAAGAAAAAGGACGGAAAACTAAGGCCGGTTCAAGACTATCGGAAGATCAACGCATGCACCATCCGCAACCAGTACCCTCTCCCACTCATGTCGGAGCTCATCAACGACTTGGGCAATGGTCACATCTATACCAAGCTGGACGTACGATGGGGATACAACAACATACGCATTAAACAGGGAGACGAACCGAAAGCGGCCTTTAAAACACGGTACGGACTCTTCGAACCCCTGGTGATGTACTTCGGACTCACGAACTCACCTGCAACGTTCCAAACCATGATGAATGAAATATTGGGGCCCACCATCGCCAAACACGAGCTCCTGGGCACCATCATACGCGTATACATGGACGACATCGGCATCGCCACTCACGAAAATGCAGGCCTCCAAGCACACGTTGACGCGGTGTGCGACGTACTCCAAGTAGCCATGGACCACGACCTTTACTTCAAACCGGAGAAATGTCTTTTCCACTCACCGCGAATGGATTACCTGGGGGTAATCCTTGAAAAGGGGGTAACTCGTATGGACCCGGTAAAAATCTCGGGCATCAAGGACTGGCCACGCCCAACGAAGGTCAGAGACGTCCGCTCCTTCCTCGGATTCTGTAATTTTTACCGCCTCTTCATTCGCGGTTTCGCCACACACGCACGAGCGCTCAACAAACTTACGAGGAAGGACGCAGATTGGCAGTGGGGAACAGAAGAAGAACGCGCATTCCAGAAGCTCAAGACGCTTGTCACCGAAGAACCAGTGCTGGCGCACCCGTGCTTAACTGATCAGTTCGAACTCGAGGTAGATGCGTCCGGATTCGCAGTAGGAGCAGTGCTACTCCAAAAGAAAAAGGACGGAAAGCGACACCCAGTCGGATACTATTCGGCGACCCTCAACGAAGCCGAACGCAACTATGATATATACGACTTGGAACTCCTGGCAATCGTCAAAGCTCTTAGGCACTGGAGACCTCTACTCGCTGGATCACCGCACAAAATCAAGATCTTCTCGGATCACCTCAACCTGACGCACTGGAGATCCGCACAAAAAATAAGTCGACGCGTAGCCCGGGAAGTACTGGAACTAATGGAGTACGATTTCGAGATCCATCACATCAAGGGGACAAACAATGGCCGAGCTGACGCCCTATCTCGAAGACCAGACTACGACCGAGGGGACCAGGACAACAATGGAGTCGTGGTACTCCCTGATAAGGTATTTGCAAGAGTATCGGTCACGCAAATGCCAGAGGACCATGCACAAAATGAAAGTCAAATAAGTCCCTGGATTGACGCCCACCAGCTTAAGAAGTTCGACGGGGTATGGTACAAGCAAGGGGCACGAGTCGTCACTGGGACGATTGCACTACTGCGCAACATCATCAGCAATCATCACAACCCCCCCGTCTACGGACACCCGGGAATAAAAAGGACGTTCCGAATCATCGAACGACACTATTGGTGGCCGCACATGCTGCAAGACATCACCGAATACGTAAGAGGATGCGCGGAATGCCAGCGGCACAAGGTCAACAATCGACCCACACGGGCACCCCTGGTACCCATTACGCCGATTCCCGATGCTAAGCCTTTCGAAGTCGTCGCGCTAGACTTCATCACTAAGCTTCCAGTCTCGCAGGGTCACGACTCTATACTCACCGTCACCGATCACGACTGCACCAAGGCATCAATCTTCATACCTTGTGTCGAAGAGATCACAGCAGAAGAAACTGCGGCCCTGTACGTAATTCACGTGTTCAGACGATTCGGACTACCGGCGAAGATTATCAGCGACCGAGACCCGCGATTCGCATCCAAGTTTACCCGTGAATTATGCCGTATCCTCGGAATCTACCAAAACATATCGACGGCGTATCATCCTCGGACCGATGGACAGTCAGAACGAACCAATCAATGGCTGGAACAATATCTTCGATTCTGGGCCAATGAGCGTCAAGATAACTGGGCGCATTTCTTACCCATGGCAGAATTTGCGCACAACAGCTGGCCACACGAGGCAACAAGGAAGTCCCCGTTCTCGCTTATGATGGGATACGACCCACGCGCTGATTGGATGGATAAGCCATCCCCTATCCCACAGGTGACCACGAGGCTGCAGCAATTCCGAGAAGCACGGAAGGAAGCACAGTTCCTGATCAAAAAGGCACAATCTCTGTGGGTTAAACACCGGAGCACGCCCCAGTATCGGGAAGGAGACCAAGTATGGTTAGAAGGTCGCCACTTACGCACAAACCAACCAACCGCAAAACTCGCGGCACGACGGCACGGACCCTTCAAAATCAGCAAGGTACTATCGCCTGTCAACTACCAACTGGAACTTCCCACGCAGTGGAGTATCCACCCCGTATTCCACATCAATTTACTCACGCCTTACCGCGAGACGCCCATGCATGGAGAAAACTTCACACGTCCACCACCGGATCTTGTGGAAGGCGAGGAAGAATACGAAATTGAAAGCATTGTGGACACGCGGCTGTTCGGCAGAAGCAGAAAGCGGCAATACCTTGTGAAATGGAAGGGATACCCCGACTCGGACAATCAGTGGGTCAACAAGGAAGACCTGTCGGCCGATGAAGCACTGGCGGAGTTCGAGCGGAGTACGAAGGCACGACGAATGCTTATAAGTCCACGGTTCAACGCTAAGTCGACCCCATCTTTCCAACCTGGATTTCTCACCCATCACGAAATGTCCTCCTCTGCTGTATCCCCAGTCTCCTCTTGCGCCCCCCTCGCTCCCAACCTCGTCGACAACTTGTCCTATGACGAGTTCTGCGCCGCTATGTACCGCCTTGCCCCCGTCACCGACATCGACAACCCCGAAAAACCTGCCACTTACTGGATCCTCAGCCAGGACGGACAACAACTCAACCGAAGCCCCTACACTCAGGCCGAGGTTGACCGGATTCGTGCAACTCTCCAACGCAGTGCGGATGCCTCACCTGGACCTCTCCCAGTACGAGTGGAGTACCGGGTTAAAAGTGAGTCCGAGTCCGAAGAAGCAGGAGTACGAGCAGTGGAAGAAGTTGCGAACGCTGAAGGGCTGGAGGTTCGAGGCCGAAGCATGGAGGATCGAGCAATTGGCGAAGGCAGCGATAAGGAGAACGACGATCCAACAGAGGCGCGAGCAGTTCACCGCGATGATGCGCGCGCGGTGTACGAACTGCCCGAACGGCTGGTTGAGTGGTACCCCGCTGAGCACCCCTTCATCATCACCGCTACCGACTCTGACAATCCCCGGGAGACCCCTTACACCTGTGACACCACGGGGCAACCGTTGTATCGAGGGGATGTCCTCATCGACCGTCAACCACTTATCCCCACCGCCATACTCCAGCGCCGTCTTGGCAGCTCCCACATCGCCCCCGCGGGCTACATCCACAACAGAGGCGACAAGTTCGTCCACTTTCCTATCACCGACGCGCAGGGAGTTACCACGCAAGCGCCGTACATTCAAGTAGTCATGAATCCCGACCCCCTGGTGCTGGGGTTAGCCGTGGACAGCGACAAAACCTACTCCAAACCGCTGTACGCTGAGCCCCACGTCCGCGAAAGGGGAAAGCCTCAATACACCCCTGCCGAGATGCACGCTTTAAGTAGCGGGCATAGCAATCAACACCGTACCGACCTAGCGGTAAACATGCTCAAGGATACGAGCTTAAAAGCTGAGTTACATCGCTACCGCAACTACCGCGCGAGGCTGAAAGGCTCGAACAGCGTTTACACGCACTGTCCGAAGCCCTGGGTGCCGCACACGGCGAGCTCGCGCGTAGCAAGTTCCGTCTCGAAATGGCGGACCTCTACAACCGGGTAGGAGAAGTACAGGAAGGTTGGTCGGGAGGAGTCGGGCCCACTCGGCGCCGAGGTCGTCGCAGCTGAAAAGGGGGTGATGTCACGATTCGTAGAAGTGGACGCTTACTATACGGTGATGACGCCCTTAGTAAGTTGTAATCAGTCATGGACTTCGTATCAGTCAGCGTAGTATCACATGTCAGGGCGATATGACTCATGCCTAGGACAGTAGTATTAGGGTTCGAGCTAATATTGCTAGTCGTAGTACGGATTCGGGAGGAGCTTTAAAGCGTCCTCGTATGTGTATAAGTAGTATGAGTCAAAGACCAAGATACGCCATCTTGGTCTTCTTCGAATCACCACTTTCTCCTCTCATCGTCGGCACTCTAAGTTCGCTTGTCTCTACTTGAGCAAGTCGTCTTCATCATACCTCCGCCCAGTGACTCGTCTACGTCCTGGTGCCCTACGTGTCACGTGCCTCGACCAGCGCCGTGTACCCGTGAATATAGTCACGTGACTAGCAACTCGATATTCGCTAAGTCGTGAACGCCCTTTCGTCGTCCAAGTCGGACTAACGCTCGTGGTGGCGTTACATTGATGCTGCCTTGTGCCAGTGGGTGCCATTGCCGTTGTGCTTCACCCTGTTGTCGTCGTGGATGAGCTGTCGTTGCCTTGCCATTGTTCCTGCCACTGGTGTCGTGGTTAGCGTGGCATTGGCGGGGGGTTGTCGTTGGTGCTGTCATTGCCGGGTGTATGCCAAGGTGGAATGACGCAAGTCACATGCATCATGGGATCCTTGTGCCCGGCCCGGGTGATTGCCGCAATTTGCTGGGTTTGTTCTTGCTGAATCCCTTACTTACTCAATAACGGCGACAACTACGCAGCAATGCTGACAACAAGCCTTAAGAACACCAGCAGCGGCAGCAACACAAGTTCACAACCAAGACCACAACACCTCGGAACAGGTGAATACAAGGTGAGGTCAACCACCACGAGGCCCACAACAGCGGGCAAGGCGAGGTCAGCCACCACATTAGCGGGCAAGGCGAGGTCAACCACCACGATAGTGGGCAAGGCGGGTCGACCACCACGATAGCGGGCAAGGCGAGGTCGACCACCACGACAGCGGGCAAGAGGTCAACCGCCACGACGGCGGGCAAGGCGACAACGGCAGCAAAAAGACGATGGCGAGGCGACAACAACGACAGACAGCAAGACAATGTCGGCGGCAACAGCAAGACAATGTCGGCGGCAGTGTCAGTAAAAAGGCCAACCGGTTGCGGTTTCGGTTGTGGCCAAAAGGGGTAAAAAACCGGACCCGACCGGAGCTGAAATCACTACGCGGTTCAGATCGTGATGATGACCGCGTTGACAGGTCTCAGCTGCTAGCTCGCGCGCCATTGTCCGACCTCCCAGCTCGGTGTCCTCCGAGGACCATACAAGGGTGATCCGCGAGTTCCTGTGGTTCAAGCAAAAGGACGTGAGTGATTGATGGAACATGAGGGAGTGATTGTGTGCCTTTTTGTTTCTCGGGTTTTTGGCCGCTAGCAGCACCGGTGTGCTGTTGGAGATGATGTATATCAAGTCAGGTGGGGGCAACTTGGCAGTGTAGAAAACTGCTAGCAACTTGGCCGTTTTGGCAATGCCAAACGCGTCTGTGTCAAACTGGGTTACCTTCGTTCCCAGTGTCCATGCTTTCCCTGCCCACTCACCTCCTCCCACCGAGCACGCTGCTGCGGCACCGCCTACTACTGAGCCATCTTCCCGTCTGACGTTAGTCAAAGTCCCCACAACGTGTATTACTGTGATGCTCAGCCCCTTGGCGGCCCTGTGTAAGT
Source organism: Lactarius sanguifluus (assembly GCA_021527775.1). Classification (NCBI taxonomy): domain Eukaryota; kingdom Fungi; phylum Basidiomycota; class Agaricomycetes; order Russulales; family Russulaceae; genus Lactarius; species Lactarius sanguifluus. The sequence goes on along the minus strand of JAKEYF010000158.1, from coordinate 95,259 downwards.
CGCATGTCCAGGCTTTTTGGGTCTCTGGGTTGCTGACTCCCATGTAGCCTACCCGGTTCGCCCAGTTAGGGACCTCCCAGGGGGCTACTGCTGTAATGTCGACGCGCGGTCCACTACTCGGTACCCTCGCCGCGAGTGCCTCTAGGGCTGTGGGGCGCAGCGCGGTTCGTCTGTTCCCCAGTGGTCTGGTTGGGGCCATCAGTGGGTGGTCCCCCGGGCGGGGCATGTACCACTCTGGGTCGAGCCGCCTCAGGAGTTGAGATGCCCGCGGTATCCTGTAAAGCCGCATTGCGGAGGTGGCGGTCAGCTTTTCGATGTAGTGGCGCATAGGTAACATCTGCGCAATGTGGAGGAGGGCCTCCCATGGGGCCGTGCGGAATGCGCCGGTTATTACTTTTACCCCCTCGTTTTGTACTTTCTGGAGCATGTCAATTAGCTTCTTTTGCTTGCCAGTGTACCACAGTTGACACCCGTACGTGAGTACGGGCAGGCACACTGCGTTGAATGCCAGTTGCCAATTTGCCATGGAGAGGCCATGCACTGAATTTCCGAGCACTTGTAGTGCTTTGATGGAGGCGCGGCCTCGATTGCACATGGTGGTTATGTGGGGTTCCCAGTTGAGGCAGCGGTTGAGGAAGAACCCCAGGTATCGTACAGTGTCCGCGGGCTGCACGACATAATAGCTGTTAGCTGAGTAGTCTGGGAGGATGAGACGGGTGGGCGGGGGGACTGCCTGTCTCTCGTAGGGCTGCTGGAAGAATATCAATTCCGTTTTGTCTGGCTCTACTGCAAGGCCTGCTCTTCTGAGCCAGTCTTCGCACACCCTGTATTGTGTGTGGAGGAGGCGCGTGACATTGTCCCATTCCTCTGTGCACGCGAAGAGGACGCCATCGTCCACATACATCCCCAGCAACGAGTTATTCCACCCTCCCATCCTATGCAGGAGTGGGGAGGTGTAGATGATTGACAGCACTGGGGAGATTGGCGACCCTTGCAGGACCCCCACTGGTTGATCGCACTCGTCGCTCAGTATGTTGTTGAAGCGTAGCTTCACTTTTCGGTCTCTCAGGAATTCCGTCCATGCCATTATGGTGTCTGCGAAGCCTAAGTGTTTTAGCAGGCCTACCAAATGTGCATGGTTCACGTTGTTGAAGAACCCCTGCACATTGAATAGGAGTATGCCGCACTTCAGCCCGGCCCGGTGCGCGCTCTGGATATCGTGCACCAGCGCGAGGCCGGCGTCGGTGCAAGAGGAGTGGCCGCGCCCTCCGAACTGATTCGTTGGGACAAGCTCAAACTTGCAGATGTCGTGCTGGATGCGCTTGGCGACCGCCTTCTCTAACAGTTTACTCATGTTTTCGAGCAAGGAGATTGGGCGGTGGGCCTTCACGAGTGTATAGTCGGGCTTATCAGGTTTTGGGATCACTGCAACGATCGCTTGTTTCCAGCGCTGTGGGTGATTGTTACGTTCCTTCTGGACGTATCAATCCGACTTGGATTTGGGACCGGTTTGCTGAGTATACGCGTCGGAAGTCTTCAGTATCCCGTAGGCGACGGCTAGGGCGATACGCAGAGCGTGACCAAGGTAGGCAAGGCAAAGGACGATGTGGGTGAAGTCGAGTATGATGAAGGAGAAGTCGGCGACGTGCACGACTTATAGCAGGGAGCTGATGACGACGAAGGGTATGCACACAGGACAAGGAGCTGAGGTGTAGGAAAGGGAAGGTATTCCTCAAGATATCAAAGCTAAGGGGTTCATACGCGAACGCCCCTCTACTTATACTACAAGGGCTGGAGCTTTCAAGCTCAGCAACCCTAATACACAGCCACGAATCCTAATATCACTACCCAATCACGAGGCGTGCAAGTCAGCAGTCACATCAATCACATGTTTATGATCCGGTCCAGGCACGGGCTCATCTGGACCCTTCTGGACCAGCTCTAGGCAGGTCACGTGCCAGGTCACGTGACGGCCAGCTCTTATCTCTCTAAGTCGATGGGAAACTTGCCTCAATATGTCTCCAAGCGTCATAATGCTCCTGAGTCATGGACCCAAATGCGTGGGCACCGTCTTCTTGGAGGAACTCCTCGGGCATCTCGGGCACAAACGCAACAGTGATAACCCGTAAGTATGCATCCATTAAAGAGGTTTGTTAACGTTTCTGAGACGAAAGGCCACCCCCACTTCAGCAGTTCCCACCCAACTCCAGAGAGCCCCGGGGCCGATTTGGCTGGCGCCAGGCTGAGTAAGTCCCAGAGCTCTTCCTCCATCAGAGGTGCAAACTCCCTGGGGGTGGCAGGGTCCAGGTCATCATCGAACAACACTGCTACTGTGCCATTGTCTTCCACGAAGAATCTTTTGGATAGCGTTGAGGCCATCTCCTCGTGATTGAAGGAGAGTGACCCATCTTCCATCCTCAGGGCTGGTATCTTGGCTTGCCGCCTACTGTGCCACCATGTTGTGACTTCCCAGACATTGGCTTTGGTGATGTAGTCGTCCGCCCATGTCCATTTGGCTCGGCGGATCGTGTCTTTGAGCGTTCTGTTGGCGGCGTCGGCGTCCTCGTCTGTCGCTCCCCTTACCCAGTCCACTGCCGCAGTGCAGTCCACGTTCCACCAGCACGTGGAGTGTGCCGGGCTATTACCTTTGCGGTCGAGGGTGGCCTCCGACGCCTTTTCAAAGGTGTCATGGATGAGGTCTACTACCGTATCGATCTCCTGGGGACTGATCGGGGGGGCGCGCATTGTGAGGCAGCGCTTCTTGAATTCACGGCCCCACGCTTCGCGTTTGGCTGGGTCGAGGTCATACCCCTTTCTTTGGTCTTCCTTTGGCGCACGCGAGTTGAGCATGGTGACGGCGCGAGTTCGGATGAGGGCATGGTCTGAGCCAAGGGACCCTGCCCAGTCAACTTCCGTGCCATAGAACGTGGGGCCGATGCTTGTGCTGAGGTTCCACCAGGTGAGGTCCAGTGTGCTGGGCCTATCTGTGTCGATGCCGCATCGTGTGACAGTGCCGGGGGTTGTAAGTAGTTCAAGTGTCTGTGCTGCCGCCCATTCCTCAAACACGCTTACCTGCGGCGTGGGTGTCCAATCTCTGGGTGACCACGTTCGCGAGTGCAGGTTAAAGTCTCCCACCATCAGTGTGGGGATTAAGGCATCTAACGTTAGCCCCTTCAGGGTGTGTAAGGCCGTCGGGTCAGCGACATCATTGTAAAAGTTAATAACGTGCCACTTCTCGTGTCCCACGCAAATGTCAATTATTTGGAGGCACGGATGGCTGGCTAGGTCCAGCCGGTTGATTGTCCGCACCGCATTCTTTTTGAACGGTTCGCCCTGTTCGTGGATCTGCGTGTAGGTCATGACCTTAGCACGCTGATCGCCGCTGAAATATGGGTACATCAGCTCCCACTTGTTGTGGGCGGCGCCCCCGAGTACATCTCTCCCCTCGTGGTCCCCGTCGCTCTGCGCTGTCCCTATCTGGCTGAACCACGGTTCCTGCACGAATAGGACGTCATCGTTCTCATTGGTCTCAAGGAGCGCGTGCATTGCTGCATTGCGCCTTCTCATGTTCACGGATGCGAGGGAGAAATTATACATTGGGGGGGTTATGAGGGGTCGCGGAGGGGGGAGTTTGCCCGTCTGGATTGCTGACCTGCACGACCCGCAGGCTGCTGCCCCAGTCCATGTCGCATGCTTGGGCCTCTGCACACCGAGCCACTCCTTGCTGTCTGGGGTTCTGGGTGGGCTCGTCGCGCAGTCCCGTGACCGGGAATGGTCCTTCAACCGGCGGGTTGTCTCCTACCCTTGCCCGTGCCTGTACATCTGCCCGATTTTGTCCTGCCGCCATCATCGCTTCAATGTTATCACCGCCGTCAGCTGCCTTGGTGCCAGGAGGGACCCTCCGTGCTCTGGGTCTCATCCTAGCAACAGTGATGAAGCCTTGCTCGTCTGCCCCTGCCGATGCTTCAGCGGTAGTCTTGGTGTTAGGATTGTGGGCAAGGCGTGGGGGTGCGAAGTCGCCACGTTTGGAACAGTCCCGTGATCTCGCGTTGTGGCCCATTTTACCGCACAGTATGCACTTGAGTCGGCAATCACAGGTGCCTGCTACCACGTGGACGGCTTTGCATTCGAAGTCGTGCTGGTCACTGTGGTGTCCGCTGCCGCATCGATGGCACCGTAAGGCGGTTTTCAGAAGCTTGCATAGGTGGGAGCTACAGTTGTGGCCAAGTTCGTGGCATCTCCCACACTGGATGAGTGTGGGTTTGTTACCTGCGCATACGAACTTGACCTGGTTCCCAAACATCCATATGCCTTCCGTGAGCGCTTGTCTTGTTACCTCACCCTTAGGGTCAGCATACGCGATTAGCACCGTTGCTGTCTCTGTCTGAATTTTGACCGGCTCGATCTGCCAGCGGGGCGCGGAGCAAATGTATGCTCTGGCCATCAGGAAAACCTAAAAGTACTTAAATGCTCTTAATCATGCCTTAAAATGTGCCTAAGGCCATTTTAAGGTCATTTTTTCCTAAGGCAATTTAAGCAAGGTCGCCTTCTTAACCTGCCTTAATGGCAGTGACTTAATTCTCTTAAAGGCTTAGGGTGGTTCTGAATCAGTGCTTAATGGTCTTAAGAGGCTTATTTTAACCCTATGGTCAGGTAAGATATCAGTACAATTTAAGTCAACTAAGACCTGATAAGACAGCCTTAAGACTTATTCTTAAATCAGTTTGCTTTTCACACAGGGATTAGACAGAAGCAATATATATATTATAATGGTATTACATGTAGCTAGTAATAATACAGGGATAGGTGTGGCGCCGAGGCGGCGACGTCGAGGTGGCTGTGGCGGTCGTGTGGCGGGATCAAGGTGGCTGTGGTAGGTGGCGTGGCGCTAGTGTCGAGGCGGTGGCGGGGTCGAGGTGGCGATAGCCATTTTGAGGCGGCACGTGGCGGGATCGAAGTGGGCGGGGGATGGCAGCTGTGTCGAAACGGTGGGGGTCGTGTTGGTGTCACGGTGTCGAGGTGGCGGCGTTGGCAGCATCGAAGTCTTGAGGTTGAGGGAGTGGGTGCCGCGGGGTCGGGGAGTCGATGTGGTGGCAACGGTCGTATTGAGATGGCGCGTGGCAGGGTCGAGGTAGGCAGGGGATGGCAGCCGTGTCGAAACGGCGGGGTCGTGTTGGTGTCGCGGTTGTGTCGAGGTGGCGGCGTTGACGGCGTCAAGGTGTTGAGGGTTAAGGGGGGGGCGGGTGCCACGGGGTCGGATCAGGCGCGCCGGCGACAGCTGGTGCATGGTGGCATGGTGCGGGTGCGACAGTGTTGACGTGGCAGCGAACTTGTTGCGTTTGCGGGGGTGGGGTGAGGGTGTCCTACACCGGTCAAGAGATGAGGAAGAAAGGGGAAAAAAAGAACTTATCTTAGTGGGAACACCAAGTGCCGCGAGACAGCGGATAGCCCGCGTGTACATGGGTGAGCGGCGGGTAGGTGGGAGTGGTGAGTGGTGGGTCGTGACATGACACGGGCAGCCACTGTCCTACGTCCTGCATCGGTGAGAGATGAAAAGGATATAAAAAAGAAAGAACTTACCTCATACTCGCGTCTTCATCATCTGTAATTGCACTAGGTGTTCAGAGCTGTTCGGAGCTGTTCAAGGACACTCTGAACAGCTCTGAACACTCTGAACACCTAATTGCGTTTACAGATGCATATCGCGTCTTCGTGTGCATCTTCGTATTTGCGTGCAGTGAAAAGCAGGGGAGGGTGGTTCATGTTCAAATTTGAATTCGAACAAGGCCAAGTGGCGCGCGCCACAAATTAAACTTCCGCCCGGAAGTCGCCCGGAAATCCTGAACACAATTTTTGTCTAAGTCAATTTGTGTATGTATCTGCACAAAATAACACATTTTTCACTGAAAATTCTGCCTCAAACAATTACAGGGTGAATAGGAGTGTATAGATATGAAAGTACAGTACTAATTATGGCTACAATAACACAAAAAACACAAGGAATTTAATTTATATAGTGTTGCTGCCAGTGTCAGGCTGCCAGCTAAGCCAGTGGTGTGGTCACAGTGTTCTGATATTTCAGGAAATAAAATAGGTATAAACATGAAAATATTTAGGGAGCTTGAACATAAGCCAAGGGGTCCTGTGCTAACTCCCAAGTTATTTGAATTAATGTTGCAGCAGCTTAGTGTTGTGGCAGCTTGGAGCTGGTGTTTTTCTATCTTGGGAAATAAATTTTGGAACATTATGAACATATTTGGGGAGGTAGATATTCTCAAAAGCTGAGGGGTCCTCTGCCAACTCTAAGTGATCCAATTGGCCATTCCTGTGTTATTTGACATTAGCTGACAGGTGTTGGCTAATACCCTTCAGCTAATGTCAAATACTTCAGGAATGGATGATTGAATCGCTTAGAGTTGGCAGAGGACCCCTCAGCTTTCTTCAAAAGCCAGCTGCTCAAATACTTTCATAATTATCTGAAGTTTATTCCAAAAGATAGAAAATGCCAGCTCTGAGCTGCCACAACACTATGTCCCAAAATTCCATAGCACCTTATAATCGATTCATCTTATATATCATTATAAGACCTTATAATATTTATAAGAAAATGTTACATAATCAAATATAACCATAATCGAACTGTAAACCCCTATAATGGTACATTATAATGGCAACCCAAAAATTATAATGTATTATAAATGTCCATGCTTGCTGAGATGGATTATAAACCCATTCCCGAATTTTCCGACATACAGCAGCTTGTGCTGACATTTTTGCTATCTTGTGAAATAAATTTTGGAAAAATATGAGAATATTTTGGGAGGTCTATCTCCTCAAACATTGTGGGGTCCTCTGCCAACTCTAAGTCATCTGACCAGCTATTTCTGAGTAATTTAACCAACTTCATACACAAGCTGAAGTTGGTTGATTTTAGAGTTGGTGAAATAGCTCAAGAACGGCTAGACAGATCACTTAGACTTGGCAGAGGACCCCCCAGCTTTTGATGAGATCTACCTCCCCAAATATTTTCAGATTTTTAACTATTTTATTTCCCAAGATGCAACAAAAAACTTGTTTTAGGTGACTCAAGTTGTGGCAACACTACCCTGAAATGTTCTCTGCCTAAGAAATTCAGAACTGGTCAAATAAATCAGGAATGGCTCATAGGATTGCTTAGAGTTGGTGGAGGACCCCACAGCTTTTGAGGAAAGCCAGCCCCCCAAATATTTTCAAAATTTATTTCCAAGATAGCAAAAATGTCTGCCACAATCTACTTGACCAGTCCAGGACAGCTTTGACTGGTTCCATTTTTGCAGATGGACACTAATTTGAATGACCAGATCCTCCTTTCCCATGTCCCCCTCCCCCATCCTCATATTCCCCTCCCCCCATCATCATATTCCCCTCCCCCTCCCCATGTCCCCCTCCCCCTCTCCATATCCCCCTTCCCCACATCCCCCTCCCCCATCCCTATACTCCCCTCCCCCTTGTCCCCCTTCCCCATCCCCATATTCCCCTTCCCCTTCCCCTTGCCCCCCTTCCTCATCCCCACATTCCCCTTCCCCATGTTCCCTACCCCCTACCCCCATCCCCATATTTCCCTCCCCAATCCCCATATTTCCCTTCCCTACATTCCCCTTCCCCCTCCCCCAACCTCATACTCCCTTTTCCCATGTCCCCCTCCCCCATCCCCATAGGCTATTCTCCATCCCCATCCCTTTCTTTCCCTTCCCTGTATTCCCCCTGGCATGCCTACCCTCATCTACTACCCCTTTCCCATGTTTCCCTTACCCACCCTTGTTCCCCTTCTCAATCCTCACCAATCTTACCACACTTGATTTGAAGTTTTTTATCTATGTCACATATGTGTCCTTAATCTTGCCTTAAGAGAATATTTCTAAGTGCAAATTACAGCACTTTTCATATGTATGCGGAATTGCCAATTTTTTTTTTGCCTACGTGATTGTCTTGGGGTTCGATTCCCGCAGAGTGATTTCTGCGTTGAGTAGTTAGTACGTGTGTTATGGTTCCTCCCAAGGTTTTTTAAAAACGCATGAACCCCAAAGCTCCTGATCTGAATTGCTTGTGGGAAACCTTCTATGAGAGCCGGCTCATGGCAATTACTACCAAATCACTGATACCCTAAACCTGATTGCTAGGGAACACATCTAAGATGTGCAGGGTTTGGGGTGTGAAGCGTCGCAAGGTGTTGCGCAGGCCTCCGCGGGGCACGAGATGTCGTATATCAGTCCGCGGGAATCGCGGACGCGTCTGTGTCGAAGGCCTAAGGCTGCGCGCGTCTGCGGCGAGGTCGAGAGAGGCTACATGGTGCCTGAGGGTCGGGTGGTCGCAAGTGATCGGAAACAGTCGCGCACGCTTCTGCATGGCGCGAAACATCGTATATGTGGCCGCCTGGGTCGGGAATGCGTCACGCTTGAGTCGCTAAGGTCGTGCATGAGTGCAACATGCTCGGGGGTACAAACAAAGGGTACCCAGAGCACAAAGCGGGTTTTCTATTGTTAGAAGCCGTAAATACACAAAATAATAGTATATAGAGGTATTGGCTTGGAACTCTAGAGTACCCACATGAGGTCGGATACCAGTGAAGAGCCGAATAAAGGTTCTTAGCCTCAGAAATGTGGTGCAGGAAAGTCGAGAGTCAGCCAAAAGTGCAATCACACAGTGCGGGAACCTGAGCCACGAGCAGCATGGGAAAGTAACAAACTACATGCAAGATACACAGCCAGCCGCATCTGTAAATGCAATTAGGTGTTCGGAGTGTTCAGAGCTGTTCAGAGTGTCCTTGAACAGCTCCGAACAGCTCTGAACACCTAGTGCAATTACAGATGCGAGCGCAGTGCACATCGTTGGCTGGGGGTTGTAGGGGCCCACATAGAGCAGGGTGCTGAAATTTCGAATGTCCGGGGGAAGTGACATAGCAGAAACGCATACCCCACTAGGCCACGGGACAAAACAAACACAACAAAACACATGAAATTTTTTGACGTGTTTCCGCATACATATGAAAAGCGCTGTAAGTCACTGTTTCACCTTAACAGTCTGAGGTGCCTTGATAGGCCAATTAAGACAGCTAAGCACTTTGAGGTTTTCCTGATGTGCCCAGTATGAGATTGGAGCATGCTTCCTTGAGAAGCTCATCCATCTCCCAGATGCGCCCCTTGTCATCTGTGGTTGGGACTCCCCGCATCTGGGCCCAGGTCCACCCCTTAGTAGGGACGAGTGCGCTGCCTGGGAAAGGCATGCAGAGCCATTTCTCGAATGAGCCCAAGACTGCGACCGGGATATCGCCAGCAAGAACAAAAACGAAGTTACCCGTTTTCTGATAGTTCGAGCTCCACCGCCCACCTAGAACTTTGACCGGGTTTCAGGTCGACTTTTCTAGCAGCGTGCGGACCTCCATCACGATGGACTGGGGGTGTCTTGCCCGTAGCTCCGCTTCCCTTTTATTGTCCAGGAAGCCACCATCCCGAAGGATCGTGACCTCCATTGTCGAGGGTGTTGGTACTGACTGCGAGCCCTGCTTTGTAGAGATTTGGCCCGTCGGGGTGCATCCTTGCGCCATTGCTCCCTTGCTAGTGATTCTGCATGCTGGTGTTGTTGGAGCCCGCGCTGTGTGACTATCTTACCTTTAGCTGCTGCCGTCGCCCATGTGCTGGCTCAGATGGGGATAATCCCGTTGTTGCCTTCAGCGGGGCCTGCAGCGCCTCCGGCGTGCGCCGCAGGGGTAAGGGCAGGCGGTGGCGGCGGGGCTCTTTGATTAGTTGTCGGCGGTGGGCGGCTTGGCTGCAGCCTCGGTATGCCTTGCTGTTCCTGTGCGATTAGCTTCTTTTCCACCACAAACAGCCTTTTGGTGATCGGTTCGATGAGGCGCTGTATCGCTGTCAGCATAAAGCGCTGCTCGGCGGAGAGTTCTCCCAAGGCTGTCCCGAAGAAGTCGGCGCGCCCTGGAGGTGCCTCTGGCTCCGGGGGGGTTGCAGCCTCGTCAACTGGCATCACGTTGGTCAGGTTGTGGATGGAAGAGTCTGTCCCCCTGACTCCTTCATCTGAGAAGGCTGCGGGGAGTACAAGGACACTTTCCATTTCCAGTAGCCCAGCAGGGTTCCTTGCGTGCATGGACCCTGACGTACCTCTCGGCCTCAGGTTAGTCGGGGTCTGGGCACGTGGGGCTTCTCCCTCCGCATCTGGTCTCTTTGTGTGGGCGCTGGAGGTCACGCTTGGGGTGCATATTTCACCCCCATAGATGCCCACCCCCTTACCTGCGCGAGTTGGTGTGGCAGGCATCGTGGGGGCGCAGGAGTGCGAGCGGCCCCGGGAGACTGCGTTGTCCACTTGCTGGTCTGACGTCCTCCTTTTCCTTCCCCCCACGTTGGCGTCTTCCCTGGAGCGAGGTGGGGCAGCGGCGATTAGGGTGGTAGAGTCCTCAGCGCTGATTGCCATTCCCAGTTCCCTTGTGGCCTTGAGAAGGAGGGGACGGCTCTCTTCTCTTAGAGCGCGCTGAATAGTCTGTTCGTGTTGGGCTACCTTTTTATTGTAGATCCGCACTTTTTCTTGTCTTGCTTCGGACTCTGCGTCCCTACGGGTTTGAAGGCGCAGTTTGTCTAGAGCTTCCATTTTGAAGGCCTCATAGTGGTTTTTGACATGTTCGTCAATGTTGTTTTTGGCGGCTTCAAGGTGCCGCTCTTTTTCGTCGGCTAGTTCTCCTAGACGCTGTTCTTCTATGATGTTGTCGTTGACCTTCAGGGCCTCGTGTTGCAAGGTCTGGAAGGCATCGTTTTTGAGTTCCTGGAGGCGCATCTGTTTCCAGACCGTGAGTTCAGCCTCTGCACCTCTGAGCGCCTCTACCCGTCCCTCTTCTACGAGCTTCTGCTTCAGCACTCTTCGTTCCTCCTCCTTGCACATGCGCGCCTCCTCGCAGAACTGGGATTCCACATCTCGTAGGATCTCTTCCCGCCTCTTCGTCCAGAGGTTAAGGAGGTTGTCCATAAAGTTCTTCCGAACTTCGACTGTGTATTCGTGCCCTTCCATCTCCTTCTGAAGGGAGAGGAGGAAGGCATCGAATTCTTCACCTTCTAGGCATGTACAAAGGGTAGTGGTCCATTCTGCAGCCTTCAGCCGCTCCTCCGCTTCCACGTGCGCTTCAAAATTGGCCATCCTTTTGGAGAGGATGGCATCGTAAATTGTCTCGGGGTTTCCATCCCCGCCCCCGAGGCCACGCTCCCCTTTTAGTTTTCCCACTAGCTGCTCCGCCATCAGCTGGAGTGACTCGGCCTCGGTCTCTGGGACCGTCAGCTGTTTGTGGATGTGAAACACATCTAAGCATGGTCTGAGCTGCATGTCGCCCGCTTTTTCCAGTCCTTCAGACTGGTTTGCCCCCCGCATAGTTGCTGCCATTACGAGCCGAGCCAGCCTGAACCAGCTACCCGTCGTGAGCCTGACTTCTGCGCCACTTGTCTCATTTTGGATGCCAAGGTCCAGGAGGGCAGTGACGACCGAGATTGCCCTCCTTAAGAGGGGTGTTTCGATCAACACCGCCGAGTATCTCTGTAGGGCAAGTTCTCTGCCCCCCATGTAGTAGTGGCCGTAGCCGGTGTTGATCAGCGACAGCTCCTCGCTGAGGTAGGCGAGCGCATTCTCGGTGCTGGCCACAGAGTCGTCCGGGACGCCCAGGATCTGAACGCCCCTTATGGGGTCGTCTGGCCCACACCGCGTCAGTCCAGGTTCACTCGACCCTGATGAGACAGTGATCGGGGAGGGTGCGGGCAGTCTAACGACAGCGCCTTGTGTCCCTTCCTGCACTTCGCCGGAGGGGAGTGAGGGGGAGGGTGTTCCTCTGTCAGAGGTATCCTCCCCCCTGGGGGTGGATCGACAGCATCAATCGCCCATGTCAGTGACCGCTGTGTCCCCGGCGCGGGGCCAGTTCGGCGCCGTCCCAGCGCCTAAGTTTGTATGCTGACTCAGGTTCGAGTCGGTCACATCCCCTGGGGTGTGGGGGGGGTTAGCATTGTCGGGGGAGGGTGCGAGCCTTACATCCCTGTCCGGAGATTGTGTGTAAACATCTGTAATTGCAGTAGGTGTTCAGAGCTGTTCGGAGCTGTTCAAGGACACTCTGAACAGCTCTGAACGCTCTGAACACCTAATTGCATTTACAGATGAATAACCGTGCCCTGGGGGGGGAAGGACATCTGTAAATGCAATTAGGTGTTCAGAGCGTTCAGAGCTGTTCAGAGTGTCCTTGAACAGCTCCGAACAGCTCTGAACACCTACTGCAATTACAGATGGAGGGCATGGGGTCTGCCAACACGGTTTTGGGCGTGTCAGCGGGGGTATTGAGGGAGGCGGGGTCCGCCTGTCTGAGTGGTGGCCCTGAGAGGTCATCCGGGGAGCTCATGAGGTAGCCTATCTGGTAAGGCTGATGAGGCATGGTAAAATGAGGAGGATCTGGGAGTTGCGTGACGCTGAAGGCGAGGGCTCAACCACCTGAAGGAGGCCGCCAGAAGGCTGCGATCCCGTTTTAAGCTTGGTAGTTCTTTGGGGAAAGGTACGTTGTGAGGTCTTTGGTGACTCTCTTTTTAGATTGCGAGGATGCTACGGTGAACTACGACCTTTGAGTCACAGCGAGGTGGCTCAGGAGGTGGTGGTTACCGAAAAAGGAAGGTGAATCGCTCAATATTGTTAACTTGTATAGTAACCGCACTCTGCCACCCCCCAACAGAAACAAATACAAAGAGATACACAAACAAGACAAAAAACAGAGAGAAAAAATAGTCTGCCGTGTGTAGGCTGTACAGTTACGCGTCTGCGAGGGTTATGGAGGGGATCGGAGGTGTCGAAATTGTCGGTTCATGTTGTCGATCGGTGCCGCGATTCGGCCGCAAGCCGGGCTTAACCGTGGTGGAGAATTCGAAGATGTATCCGATACTGAAATCACTGAAAGATTGTGAACTCGAAGAGATGCGTCCATAGATCTGTGTGACTTCAGGGTGATTGCTTTCGATGTGCTCTCGGAATGGACGACTGCCTTCCAGCGACCAGTCGAACTCGCCGCAATGGGAGCACACGATTTGGTATCCGTGCCTTCGTTGAAGGTGAAATTTGAGGTCTCTCTGGTCTTGAAAACAGGAAGTGCATCTGTGGCACACGTGTTTTTCCGCATATACCTGTACAGGATGGCTGGAGAGCCATCGCGAGGTGTTGAATGACTGTACGGCGTTCCACAACGATCCAGACATCGACAGAGGCCCTCGTATATGAAGATTTCGCAGAGCAGGAAGCACAGTCGAGTGTCCCCCGCCATCTGAACGCAAGATATCCTCTGCAAGTTCGCTGGCCACATGAAAGTCTTCTGCGCCATCGAATGCGCGGAAAAGACCCAGCCATTGTCCACCGACTACGTTGCGTCTACCTGATGGTTCAGTTGCATTAATGCCTAGATCTTTTACACGGAATGAGAAATAGGGAAACTGAGCGAGAATTCGGGCCATGGAAGACAACTGCAGGGGAAACCGCTTGCACGATATTCGCAACACAAATCGTGTAGGGATCCCAGGATGGCGGCGCCACTGGGCAAAGCGGATGGAAATGGCACTCTGGGAGAACGAAACGTCTGCTTGGTTAGGCGACCTCTGCATTTCTATCCGGTCGATGAATTGGCCAAGTTGCGAAACTTCTATTTCTATTGTGGAGTGGTCAACAAACGCGATATCGAGATCCCCTAGACGAGGTGCATCTATTCTGGACACAAGTTTGTTGAAGTACCTGCTAGTTCCTCGATATTTGAGGCACGTGAGGGAAAGGAGAACAATGCGTTTCCCTGACGATGGAAGCAAGCGGAGGAAGTCACGGTGGGGAGGGAGGGAAAGGAGATGGAATGAAAGTGATCGGAGTTTGGTCATCCCGGATAAAGCATTCGCGAACGCTTCTGGGGAAATATACCCAGTACTAGGAATTTCGTAGAGCTGAAGATCTACAAGGTTCGTAGAAGAAGAAAGTCGCTGGAGTGCAGGAATGGCAATCCTGGTCAAGCGAAGACTACGAAGGCGAGGCCCCCACTGAAAGATGTTGGGCAGGGTAAGCTGCGCGTTTTCTGGGGACAGAAGATCAAGCTCCTCTAGTTCTGAAAATGGCTCTTCGATAGCGACAAACTTTTCCAGGAGCGAATCTGTGATGGTGAGGCTGATAGAACTAATACGACCGGACTGCCTCAGTGCAGCCACGACGTTGTCCTCGTCCTCGGGAGTAGGGGGATTGAGAGTCGAAGACCCTCCGTACTGCATGGTGATAGGTAGCGCAGGCCAGCAATCTAGAGTCTTCGAGACAGGCGTTCCGTGCTTACAACACAGTTGGAGATGCAGACTCCGGGGTGATGCAAATACGATCTGTCGCCAGTTTTGGCACACGTGCACGAACGTAGGCCAAGACTCTGGAGAGGCCTCCACGTAGAGAAGGAATATGTCCAGAAGGACGTCGTCGTCGAGCGACACAATTGGGGCTCGCTGAGGTGAGGGCCCTGATACAAGTTAGCGTGTGAAGCAGGCGTTGGGTATGCATTATACCTATTTCGCGTGCTCCATTGCTCGGTAGTCGTTCATATTCCACTCCGATGAAACTACCGAAGAGCCAGCGTGCGTGCATAAATGATAATACGGCCTCCCGTAAAGACACACAGTGTTGTTCAGGTTCCTGTATGCAGACTTTCTGCAAGCATCTGTAAATGCAATTAGGTGTTCAGAGCGTTCAGAGCTGTTCAGAGTGTCCTTGAACAGCTCCGAACAGCTCTGAACACCTACTGCAATTACAGATGCACTCAAGGAAGGTAGCACAGTTTCGCGCCACTTGTTGGATAATTGCAAAGCGAGCCCGATGCCTGTCGGGTATTCTCCGGCTACATGAACCCATTTTGTACCTTTGAATTGGTGAATGATCTCCAGCCATTGTTTGCTTTCGCTGTCATCCTGCCCACTTGATGGCCGCTTTGCAATGAGGTGTAGTTGTTCCACGCCAAGAAGGAGAGCGGAACCGGATAAAACCTTGCAGATCAGAGACATGGACGATAACTGCAGAACTAATGGCTCGCAAGATACTCGCAATTTAAGGCGCGTAGGGTCCATTGCTGGTGGTTGTGTAAAGGAGATAGAGATGGCTCGTTCAGAGTACAGGATGTCTGCCCGACAATATGCCCGTGACTTCTGCATTTCTATCTGGTCGATGGATTTGCCAAATTTTGAAATGCATCTGTAAATGCAATTAGGTGTTCAGAGCATTCAGAGCTGTTCAGAGTGTCCTTGAACAGCTCCGAACAGCTCTGAACACCTACTGCAATTACAGATGACTGGTGAAGATGGGTCGGTCGCGAACATGATTTCAATATCCGGGTCCCTGAGAAGAGGAAAAGGTATTTTGGCCATAAATATATTTCGAGGTGAGTGGGGGCAGGATAACAACTTGAAGAATCCGTTTCCGGTATGCCGATGTAACTTTAGCGGAGACTCGGAGGAGGGGAAGGGGAACTGATTGGGCTTGAGATCTTCAGACAAGGCATCTTCTGGCGACAAATAGCCGCATTGGGAAAACCGCGTTACACCAGCGACTGCGATTTTATAGTAGCAACTTGATACAGTAACATCTACTCAGGCTCTTCACAGGAAGTACTCGGTGCCATCGAGGAAGTATTAACGCGATCCTCTTCCTATATTCCAACAACCTCACCTGATTCCTTTTTTCAGGTTCTCTGCGACGCCGAGCTCGCTCACACTCGCACTTTACAATCGCTTGTGCAAGTTTAGACTCCCTGATCACTGTCACGGTCTTGTAACACACCAGTGTGCAGGCCCCTTCTCCAATAAAATAAAATGCGGGCCCCTTCACAGCTCTTTTGAGCCCAGTGCAGTGTCCTCGGCGGGCCGTGCAGTGCGAGGTGATGCCAAGTTTGCTAGTAAATCTCGGGTCCTCTGAGTCCTGACTCGAACACATCATTCCCTCCCACACCTTTTTTTTGAGTCACTCAATCGCTCTGGTCACTCGCCTTGGGTATGAGCACTGATGAGCACTGACGTACTGACTGCTAAACTGAATCAACTGATATCAGTCAGGGAAGTTTCATGGTATCGTGAGTCGTGAGTGGCCGCAGCCTAGTCACGGTACGGCATACGGTGCTGCGCAATTTACTGCGTCTCGGCGAGTAGTCAGCGTCAAGTTGATTCTATGATGTGGTTCCTACAGTTCTACTCGGTTGTCTGCGGAAGTCACAGAAAGGTGGTTGCCAACTCAGACTCGATAGCTGACATGGAGAAGATCACGTGCATTTCGGAAACCTATTTCGCAACCCGGCCCGGGTCGCGAGTTCTTGCCAGCGGCCGGTGAGCACTTCGCAATTAATGCAAGGCACTTCGTCCATTCATATCCGGCATTCCTTGCAATATACGTCGACCAGCAGTCTAAACCGCTTGCATGCCAAACCCCCACCTGACTTTTCGTCTGTATCACTATCCAGACATACATTGAGTAATGTGATAGCGGCGGCGCCGGCAGCGCACGCTTCTCTCTCGCTAACTCTGCACGAACACAGGCTCGGCGTGTGCGATCATCTCGATTCCGACCTCATTCGCGTCTGCTGGCATTAATACGATACTTTGCCCTCCACACATGTTAGTACCAAGCTTCACATCACTCCCTCTAACATCGCACAGCTATTCCGCGTTCGCTTGAGCATGAGCGCGAATGGCTTCCTGAGCTGGGAAGACCATTCACCGTGACTTCGACAATGCACATAATTGAATTTCGGCACTTCCTTTTTTTAAAATAGCATTGCACGAGATCTAATCAACAGCTGAGTTTCTCTGATTTATTATCGTATATGTAGACATGTGGGCACGACATTTGGGGTAATACATTATATTCTACACTGACATCATGGTATGATAGGAACTGTGTGATGTCCACTCGACGACACAATCTGAGATGGGGCCTGACCTTCGTCGTCTTCTACATCTACATTTGCGCCATGGTCGAGTAGTAGGCGCACGGAATCGGCTGTTCCGGGTCTCCTACTAGACGATACTATGGACAAAGGTGTCTCGTGACTCCCATCCTGCGCGTTGACATCCGCCCCGTGCTTGATCAATAGCTGCATAACTTCATTATACCACAAGGACGCCGCCAGATGCAAAGGCGCAGAGTGGTTCCCATCCCGTGTATTGACATCTGCCCCGTGCTCAATCAACAGTTGGACAGTTTCAGAATTCCCCCAGGACAGTGCCATATGCAAGGGCGTTGAGTGGCTTCCATCACATGCGTTGACATCTGCCCCGTGCTCAACCAATAGCTGCACACTCGTCGCAGATCCCCAGGTCAACGCCAAATGCAAAGGCGTCGAGTGGCGCCCATCCCGTGCATTGGTATCCGCCCCGTTCTCGATCAATAGCTGCGGAGGTCTAGAATTGTACACGGATGATGCTAGATGCAAAGGCGTTGAGTGGCGCCCATCCCGTGCATCAACATCTGCCCCATGCTCAATCAATAGTTGCATGGTTTCAGCATTCCCACTGGATGACGCCAGATGTAAAGGTGTAGAGTGGTTCTGGTCGCGTGCGTGGACATCCACCCCATGCTCGATCAACAGCTGCACAGTTGCGGCATTCCCCGTGGAAGAGGTCAGGTGCAAGGGGGTCATGCGGTCTTGGTCCTGTGAGTGGACATCAACCCCATGTTGGATTAATAGCTGCACAATTTCAGTATTCCCCTCGGCAGAGGCCAGATGCAAAGGGGTCTTGTAGCTCCCATCTCGTGCGTGGACATCTGCTCCGAGTTGGAGTAATAACTGCACTGTTTCGACATTCGCCCAGAACGACGCCAAATGCAAAGGTGTCTTGTGGTCCTTGTCCTGTGCGTCTACATGCGTCCCGTGCTCGATGAGTAGCTGCACAGTTTTAGAATTCCCCTCGGTTGAAGCCAGATGCAAAGGTGTCGAGTGGTTCGAATCTTTTGCATGGACATTGGCACCGAGCTGGAGTAGTAGCTTCACTATTTCGGCACTCAGATCACTCCACAAGGAAGACGCCAGATGCAACGGCGTAGAGTGACCTAGGTCCTGTGCATTGATATCCGCCTCATTCATGATCAATAGCAGCAGAGTTTCGAACATCTGAGCTGGCCATGACATCCACTGGGTGCCATTCTGTCCGTTACATCAACCCAGTGCCCGATTAATAGTCATATAACTTCCGTACTCACCCGAGACAACGTCAGATGCAAGGGCGTCTTATGGTTCATATCCTGTGCGTTGACATCTGCCCCGTGCTCGATTAATAGCTGCACAGTTTTGGCATTCCCCTTGGGTGACGCCAGATGCAACGACGTCGAGCGGCTCCCATCCTGTGCGTTGACATCCGCCCCGTGCTTGATTAATAGCCGCACAGTTTTGGCATTCCCCTTGGACGACGCCAGGTGTAACGGTATCGAGTGGCTCCCATCCTGTGCGTTGACATCTGCCCCGTGCTCGATCAATAGCTGCACAATCTCGGCATCCCGGGTCCACAAGGACGACGCCAGATGCAAAGGCGCCGAGTGGTTCCGGTTCTCATCCCGTGCGTGGACATCTGCCCCGTGCTCAATCAATAGCTGCACGGTTTCAGAATTTCCCTGTGACAACGCCAGATGCAGAGGCGTCGACTTGGAGTGGGTCCAATCCCGTGCGTTGACATCCGCCCCATGTTGGAGGAAGAGCTGTACAGTTTCGGCACTCCGAGTCCCCCACGACGATGACGCCAGAAGCAATAACCTCTGGAGGTGTTCGTTTACATCCGCCCCATGCTGGATCAAAAGCTGCACAATATCGACGTGCCCACCCTGTGATGCTTCGTGCAATGGAGTACGGTTATCTTTCGTCGCGGCGTTGACATCTGCGCCGTGCCCTAGTAGGATTCGAACAATTTCTAGGTGCCCGTTAACCGCCGCCTTGTGGAGTGGAGTCGTATGGTCATCTTGTTGCGCATTCGGACTTGCGCCAATGTTTAGCAGCCATTCTACGACATCGATCAATCCGTCATTTGATGCAGCGTGGAGTGGAGTGCAACTTTGGAAAACGGTAGGATCCACAGCGGCGCCATTTCGATGTAGGAGCTCTGCGACCCCGAAGTATCTGTTGTGCAACGCTACCACCAGCGGACTTTTGTTATGACCAACCCTAGCGTTCACATGCTGTGGATACTTGGCGATGAGGTGTTTTGTTAGGTCACGAAATCCACACAACGAAGCGTAGTATAGGCACAGAGGAGCGCAATCTTTTCTCGATGGAGGTTTTGAGGGCAGAGGAAGCAAAAATGGGAGATAACTTCCCCCTGTGAAGGACGACCATTCATCGTCGATGTTGTACGACTTGAGCCATGCTGCGAAGTACGGTTTCGCCGGATCAAAAAGATATCTCATTGCTTCTTCTACACGTGACGACACCTCCTCGAACCGAGCATGCACCGCCCAGTACCGAGCGGCGTAGTCGGCCAGAGGCGAGCTACCTTTGACTTCCTCATTATCGAGACTGTCGTTGTCCGACTGGAGTAAAATTCCCAAGCAGGCTTGAGCAATAACAGTGTGGGCTGGCTCGAGACGGATATGAAAATGGGAAATGTCTGAGTTTAAATTGGCGAGGCGACCCGAAGTCAAGAACTCCTTCACCGAGAAATGAGCGAATTGTATGACGCGGGTATTCGAAGAATGGTCGTAGACGATGATGATTAAACTCGAGCACGTGGATAGGACACCTTTTTCCTGGTCCTCCCATCGCCAATCCTTGTTCAGCGCCGGTATCCCTTCCTTGGCCCCATCGAAATCGAGCGCAAGAACTTCTGCAAGCTCCTTGACGCGAAGTGGCCGAGTCGCCACAGTGAGACATTGTAATAGACGATATGCCTGATGTGGGTTCGCCTTCTCGATTTCCTTCAACACGCGCTCGTATGTCTCATCCAGAGATCTGGGCAGTTCTCTAAGGACGCGCCGGACGTTCTGTGGCAAGCAATTTCGTAACGTTTCGAGCTGGCAATAGACCCATCGGAACCTGTTAAATACCGTGAACCCTTGTCATAATCACCCCAATATGCTCTTACATTCCGTCGGCTCTTTCCGAGAGCGTCTCAATTACATGTTCTTTATCCTCATGTTTCCAACACCTCATAAATTTGCCCGAGCCAGAGTAGACAACGGATCGGACGTAGTCGGCGATATCCTTCTTTTGCCCGCATTCATCTTGAAGGGAAACTGTGTGAGACGCGAGTGACTGGAGTGCATCGCCGATGTCGACCTCCGGACGACTGGTAACAGCGATATAAAGATTGGAAAGTCGAAGGCCGACGAGGTCCTCTACGAGATGGAGGACCTGCTCGCGAGCGGACGGGACATCAGATGTATCGGGACATTCGTCAAGGGCATCCATGATAAGATAAACTGGACTTTGATCCGGAAGGGTGAGCATCTCCTGAAGACATTTCGTTAAAGCCCCGTCACTGGGCTGACGGCCGCCGTTGTCGTGTGCCTCGTGGAGGTGGGAGAGTATGTCGCAAAAGGCATCAGAACAAGTAGAAAGTTGGGTCAGGATTGAGGAAAGCAGGTCGCGGCGGGTTTGCTTGCTGATATCCCGAAAGTCAAAATAAAAATACGCCATCGAAGCCGATCTGGCTTTACACAGGGTCGTGATATCGTTGATGATTGCGGAGCTACACGAAAATTGTAACTTTCCTAATATCGCAGAATTTGGGTAGCGACGAACCATAGGACGCTCTTCCCAGAGCCCGCTGCGAACGGGTGGTCCATCAGATCACCGAAGCCATCACAGGAAACAGGAAGTTACGTTTTCCGTGGATCCACAGCAGGGATCCGGTCGCCTTCCACTCCTTGAATATGCCATCTTCAAAGAACCACACCGCCGTTCCCTCGTGTTGACGATCACATGCTATGTTGTGATTCGCCGACGGATCTGGTGGAGATTGCCATTTTCTAAGGCTTTCTCGTAATTGGTTTCCTGCGATAGTGTTAGATACGCGACTGTCTAGAAGGTGAAACTGATGACGAACGCTTCACGCCATCTACGTTGACCGCCGTTTGTTGAAGGATTGATTTCACTTCTGTTGCGGTTACCTTGCCGTCTAGATGACACAAGTTAGCGATGACGCCGGCGACTTCCTAAACACACTAAGCCCACCGTCAGCGATTGTTTGTACCTTATCGTCTACCGCTTTGACGTCGTTGTTAACACCCGTCACTCCCTTGTCGATGTTGTGAGTAATCTTGAGAAGCTGCACTGTCGCCATCATAACCTGATCGTTTGTGAGTTTGTCGAGCTTCTTCAGCCCGTCCTCTAGGTCCGCCCGCCCCACCATCTTCTTGAGAAATCTTTCTGGACTGATATCGGCCTCGAGTAAGGTAAGGTGAATGTGAAACTCACTTGTTCGACCTTGTTCCAGTTCCTTTGTGGCGGTTGCAATGATATCCAGAACCTCAACCGTTATTTGCACCATTTTTCCCGTCATCGCCGGAGTCAGCGGGACCCCGGTATAAATCTCAAGCCGTATGAAGAAACTTTCGATACGTTCGAAGATGTCGATGAGGATGTCCTGGCCCGCAGCGACATCTTTAGCTGCCTACGAACGCCCGACATCACAAAAGCCCCCACGACTCGGAGGGAATAAACCAAGCTACTCACTAAGAGGAGGACACCAACTCCAGCAAAAACTACTCGGGCAGGTGAGAATACCTGCCGAATCAACGTCAGAGTATGATCACTGACATATGAGCCGATATTTACCAAACCGACACCTTCGCTAAGTGTCGCAGAGAAGGCATAAAGAACATTGATGGTTGGAAGGAGCCACTTTTTCAGCCGGTCGTTGCCGCCAGTCCGAGATGGATCAAATTGATCAGCTTGAAACGCGGCCAGAATGGCGGCGGGAGAATTGCATTGTTCCAACCGTTTGAAGAGATCGTGCTCCTTAATGTCCTTCTTGGTCTTTTTCTTGTACGACCTGAGAGCGGTATCAAAGATTCCTTCGATATTGGAAGCTTGGTTGGAAGAGGAGGGTATCGTTGCGGGAGTCTGTGACATAGAACCAGAAGTAGGAGGTCAACTTATGCTGCTAACAGTCTGGACGACGAGAATGGGACGACAGGCATGCATATTCGCGCCTGTGCCCAGTGTGTCGATCTGTGAGGCCACGTGAACGAGCTCAGCGCCTATCTTCCATATCAGGGTGCCAGGTGTGGGCGCATGGAAACAAAACATAAGCCTTTCTCGCTGCAGCGACGCCAAACGGGCCCAAGAAGATGACATGGACGCTCATCTTGCCCAGTCTGGACGCGAATACGAATGAATATTACATCATCACTTTTCTGGGAATCGTCTGGAATCGTCTGAGCGGTCTCTACAAGACGTCAAGGGCTTCAATTCGAAGCGTTTCCTCTTGGGGTCTAAATTCACTGTAAGGTTGGCTCAACGACTGCCACCTTCGTACCATTTGAATAGTCCACCTTCGACACAACAGGCGCTGCACGGCGCGTTCGTTGGCTCTCACCCTGATTTATCATTCAAGTAACAGTAATGGGCATAGTAACGTGGTACTAACTTAGTAGCCACACAACAACGTGTACTGTGCGGCGAGTACCGAGTTTGTCGTCTCCTATGCCTCAAAAATTATTCAGCCGACTGGACGGTGTGATAACCTGTGTAAGGAGTCGGATACGCGACTGGCAATAGTTGCTCCGTTCGTGGTTCTCCCGCGGCCCTCATGCAGTGCAACCCCCAAAGTAAGTGTTCTCGCTGATCCAGTGCTCTACCACGAGTACAGTAGTGACAGTCAATGTCGTCACGGTGCTCTCCCGACTCACATTGCCCACCCAATCCCTTACGCGCCTTACCGCGCCAAGCGAACCCCCTAGAATAGGTGCACCTTCCGTCAAGTGCTTGCGATGCTCACTAACCCCTCCTTTCCTCGACAAGCGACGATCGGGAAGCTTCCCGACGAACATATCACCTGCATGTCTCTCTCCACAATTCTGGTCTAGGCTTGCGCATGTAAGTCGCAACCTCTCGCTCGTCGCGACGTGTCGTATTTGCGTCTCAACAGGCTTTACAATTTCGACTGGTTTGTACGCCTGGGACACCTGTACTGAAGACTATAGGTGGCTAGCCCGCCCTGCATATCCTCGTTACGAGGGGAATCTAGCGCTCGATCCGCTGGCTCCAAAGGATGATGACAATATCACGGCCGCAGTGAAGCAGCCCTGGAGCTGATCGTGTTAGTTCGATCTGCCTCACCTCACAAGCACCCTCCTTGAAATGTTATCCGCGATCGGGAAGCCATTTTCAGACCGGAAGATCGCCTTTCCCGCACTCTTTCAGCTTCCAAGGATCTGGACTTTCATTTCTCGACCCTTCAAGCGACCCTTGGTATTTCTCACCAGAACTGCTCATCAATGTCTTGTCTGGGGCGACTCAACTTCGATCACTCTTTCACACCATTTTCTTTCCACCGAAAATTACATATTTGTATCATATGCACCACGAGATATCACCGAAACCAGTTGGTAGATGAATAATAGACCAGAATGATTAATTGTCGCCATGGGAAGTCGTCGCACGTCGAGGAGGTTTGGTGGATCTACCAGATGCTCACCTGTGCTACGAGTTGTATCCCAATTCTGATGAGACAACTGGGGTCCTGAGCTGTATGTCGAAGAGACACACGGGAGAATTTACAACGCCCCGGTAATTGAAATTGTAAACACACTCACGACTAACTTACACACCTCAGTACTTTGTATGACCTTCAAGTTGACCCTCCCGCGCTCACGCCCACGCCCTGGGTTTCCTCAACACATCGAGCAGCTCCCCTTCCTCACTTTCTGCAGTCGCGCCGATCTCACTGCGGTACTCCCACCGCGCCGTCTCCGGCAAGCTCATCAAGATGCTCTCGATGCGCGCGCCGGGCGTCATCAGGCCGAACTTGGTGCCGCGGTCGTGCACCAAGTTGAACTCGACGTAACGGCCGCGACGGAGGAGCTGCCAGCGCCGCTGCGCGTCCGTGCTCTCTGCGGAGGCGCGGCGCTGAAGGATGGGGAGGTACGAGGGGAGAAATGCATCTCCGGCGGCGCGCACAAACGCAAAGATGGACTCGGGGGTCCACGGACGGTCGGCGAGGCTCGCATCGGGGATGCGCTTGTGGGGCGCATCGCAGAGGTCATCGAAGAAGAGCCCGCCGATGCCGCGGGCCTCGCCGCGGTGCGGGATGAAGAAGTACTCGTCGCACCACGCCTTGAAGTGTGTGTACAGCGCTGCGCCGTGCGCGTCGCACGCGGCCTTGAGCTTCTCGTGGAAGTGCCGCGCGTCGTCGGCGTAGAGGTATGACGGGGTGAGGTCCGAGCCGCCCCCGAACCACCACGCGAGCACCTTGCTCGGCTCGGAGGGGTGTGTCACCTCGAAGTAGCGGTAGTTGGCGTGCACGGTCGGCGCGTGCGGGTTGCGTGGGTGGATGACGAGCGAGAGACCCGCGGCGAAGAAGGGGAGGCTCTCCTGGCTGTCCGGGTCGTACGGTAGGGATGCATGATCTGCGCGCATCTGCTTGACTGCGGCGGGAGGAAGCGAGCCATGTATAACGGAGATATTGACGCCGGCCTTTTCGAGGATGGTCGTTGCTGGTGTTGGAGAGAAGGGGACGGAGAAGACGGAGGAGATGCCGTAGCCGCCTTCGGGGCGATCCCAGCGATCGCGGAAGAATGGAGGCGCATTCGGGTCGAGCTGCTCGAGGGCGGTGATGATGGTGTCCTGGAGACCGGTGATGTAGTCAGCAAATCTGTCACGCATCGACGCCATGATTGTTCGTGTCGACGAGGCGTGCGACGGATGTGGCCACGTGGGCCGGGCGGGCGTGGCCGAGACGAGAGTGCAACCTGCCCCGATTTGTCCTGATCCTCCACCTCGACCCTCTCTATCGACTCTTCAGCAATCCACCATGTCAGACGCACGACTTCGTCGAGTAAACAAGGAGATTGCTGGTGCGCTCGATGTTTCCCGTGTAGGCCTCCATCTGATGCACTCGCCAAGACTGCAAGAATGATAAGTCATCCAACATTAACATCGAGCTCGTCGACAATTCGCCCTTTCATCTCCTTGGTTCTTTCGACGGCCCACAAGACACCCCTTACGATGGTGGCCACTTTGAAGTCGTGCGTCTCGTCTTTCTGCTCTACCCCTCGTAAACCTACTGACCCCATCCTTCCCCATCTGGCCTCGGTCACCCGACCGCGCAACATCACGACGACAGGACATTGTCATCCCCGAATCGTATCCCTTCCAACCCGTCAAGATGAAATTCATCACGAAGGTGTACCACCCGAACGTATCCTCCGCCTCTGGCGCGATATGCCTCGACATCCTCAAAGACGCCTGGTCGCCCGTGCTCACGCTCAAGTCAACGCTCATCTCCCTCCAGTCCCTCCTCTGCAGCCCCGAGCCGAACGACCCACAGGACGCCGAGGTCGCCAAGCACTACATGACCTCCCGCACTAGCTTCGAGGACACCGCCCGCTACTGGACCCACGTCTACGCCGGCGGGCCCGCCCCAACCTCCGCTACACCGGGGGCCGCCGTTCCCGGAAAGGCAAGCAGTGCCGTGCGCGACGAAGTGGCAATCGCTGGTCTCAACAAGGCGCATGTCGACCAGTTCGAGGCTATCGGATTTGAGCGCAGCAAAGTGGTGCGTGCGGTTTTCGACGGTTGCGTGTGATGCCCGACTCACGATTGTTATCATCTCGCTCGGCACAGATCGACGTGTTGCGGAGGTTAAACTACCGAGGCGCTAACATCTCCAAGATCCCGGATGATAAGGTCGTCGAAGAGCTGCTCAAGGCATAGGCGGCCTGAGCTGAATTTACATTGCCACTTTTTTTGGTTCCATCTTTTCATTTCGGGTTGGAGGACCTGCTCATGTCCCTGACCTTCTTTCTGGCCCCGCGGGAACATTGCTGTTGTTGTGGTTGCTTGGGCTGCCGTTTTCTCCCGTTCCACCATCATCTTCCCATCGTCATGTCGCTCTGTATCCTTATTTGCGCCGCCGTGCATCCAATCCCTTTGCCCCATCGGCCATTTCCTGACCCACCGCCTGACCCCATTCCTTTTTCCAGTCCTTTTTTCTTTGACAAGTTCGTAGATGCGAGGCATCATCATGTCACATACGGTGGTACCTGGGTAGTGTGTAAACTACGAGATGCGTCCTTTTGCGCGCGTCCCGCCCTTTTCCCTCGGTCTGTCGGCCGTTCGGTGCCGACAGTCCTTGGTTAGCTATATAGTAGATCTCTTGACCCAACATATAAAGCTCAGTCCGATAGTCACATGCCTGCAGCACCTGGGCCAGGCCAGGGTAGCGAGTTGAGTTCACTCGGTAATTTTTCCCTGTTCCTTGTTTCGTCAGAGTCGCTATTCGGATTCTCCTTAACTTGAAACACTCAGACATGGTGTCACAATCATACTGTGATCACCAACCCTCCCCCTTAGACGGTCAAGTAGTACGACGTCGAAGAACTTCTTCTCGACGGCGTCCGGGTCTCCGGCCAGCTACCTTGATGGCTGCCGTGTTGTGAGTTCAATCCCTTTCTCTCAATTCTTAAAACTAGCAGGGGCCCTTCACAAATTGATGAACACAGATGAGAGTTTTTACAGAAATCCAGTAAACGATCAAAAGAGATGCCGCCCCGCCTTATGCGAGAAACCATCCCAAGATCCACTCCCCTCCAAGCCCCCTTCCGACATATGCCCACCAAGAAAGTATAACACTTCAAGAGTTACGAACCCGCGACCTGGACGTTCCCCGTATCACCGATGACGTGGTGCTCTTAGAGGCAAATCTAACATTCCGCCGGTCAGCGAGAGGCAGAGTGTATGTACTAGGACTGGGACATACTCCAGAATCGTGGCCGTGCCACCAACATACACCGGCGTCTCCACAGCAGTCAAGGGAGGGAGTGCATTCTTCGCCGCTCTCAGCGCAGCCGTTGTGTACCACTGAAAACTGTTGGGGACACACTGCTGCGTATGCTGCAGCAGGAAGGATGATGAAGAGAGTAAGAGTTGAGAAACGCATCGTTGATTTCGATGGTGTTAGTACTAATGCGACCTCCCTCTTTATAGAGTTTCTACAATCAGGTGTAACAGGCGAAGTCCCCTGAACGGATGAAGAAAGCCCCGTGCGCAACACACTTATCCGCAAGGTCCACGGCGTAGGACCTGCGTGCACCGTGGCGAACGGACCGATGAAGTCATTGAAGCCTATTGGCGTACCTTGAATGAGAACTTCCAATATGGGTGGCAAGTTCGTTTCCTAGTATGAAGGCGCACTTACCGGCGTCAATCAACGGCCGGATGAATGGAATGCTGTTATAGTAGCGTATGGACTTGGAAGCATAGTCGTGGATGGCAGAGACGCCCAGCATTGGTTACTGTAACGGTACAAATATAGCCCCCAACATTTCCCCATTGACATAGCGCGCGTACTATGATATACCGTTCTAAGATGAGTTACTAGAAGAGAAACGGAAGACGAGCACGACTCGGAGATTACTTCCTAAACTCAGGCAAGTACTAGTGCATGCGAACTGGAAGAACACGAAATACCTCGAGCTCAACAACCTCACTGGTCCTCACATCCTATGATTCCTATCCGATAGCGGGGCCCACCCCCGGGAAGGGAAGACAACTTTGCAACGAGTCACGGAAGATGTTTCTCAATGATATGGTCAGAGAGCGGTAGCGAAAGGAAGCAAGCACCATGATAATGGGGTTTCGTGTAATGCTTGGTATCACTGTAATTAATTATGGTGGCGGCTCCAACTGTAGCGCTAGCGTGGCAACCACTTAATCACGGTAGCACCACTCAGAACTGGGGGCTTGGAAGCTCGTATCATGCCAAGATGTGGGTCTGTATCAGCTAAAAGGCAAGAAGTCATGAAGCCGTGCCCTATACTATCTGTAGTGATGGGGCGAAGTGGAGACTGGAATTGGCAGACGCGTGAGAGTGCGCGAAGGGGCGGGCCCGGACAGAGCTACGCTCTATCCCCGCAATAGTAACTTGAATATACAGTCATTAACCGCTCTTTGTTACGCCCAATAAGGCGTAGCGTTCGAGTTCGGTTCGGAGTTCGTTCGGGGTTCGAAAGTCAAAGGCGAATGCCGACAACGGACGGCGGAGCAAGGATTCACAAGACGAGAGGGGATCGAGTCGTTCGGGTTTGGTGTTCGGTGAAGCTAAGAGTGTATTCGAGAAAGCTATTGCAGTTGAGTACAATAGGTTGAGCTTAGGGCTCTGAGGGTTACAAGGAGGTCCTTACAAGGGGGGTCCAGGCCGTGGTTCCGAGACCTGATGCCGGGAGGGGGTCAACCAAAATCCCTTAAAAAAATTTAATAATTTCCACTTTATGACCCACAGCAGGGGGGTTGGGGGCAATGTTGGGGGTAGGCAATGGCACGGGTTCGGGTCACAGCTACAGGATGGGACGGGTATGGGTACGGGTGGCAGCTTGGTTAACCCGCCACCCATGTGACCACCCGCAGCGTCATTGCATGTACAACATTACCATAGTATAGATTAAAAAATAACTACCAAACAAGTACTGTAATACTAGCTACAAAACCTGCACCATCGCCGTGTGACTGCCCCCTGCCATCGTTGCGTCCTCAACTGTCGTTGTCATTGTTGTTGTCCATTGTTGTCGTTGTCGTCCGCCACCCGTTGTTGTTGTTGTTCGTCGTCGTCGTCGTCATTGTTTGTCGTTGTCGTTGTGTCAGTGGTTGCTGCCAGTGTTGAGTTCGACGCTGCCCCATCTGAGTCAGCATGGTTGAATTGCCGTCTTGATCGCCATCGTTGCCTTGCCAGTTTCCATTCTTGCTGGTGCTGGTGTTGTCGCCGCACCGCGCCACGTCATGGTTGTTGGAAGTTCGTTCGACTTGAGGCTGTGTTGGAGATGGTTGCCGTGTGCCAGTGCCGGTGGCTGCCAGTGAGTTGGCGGGGATTTGCAGTGTAATGCCGGTCCGGTCAATGCTGTCACACTAAAGCGTCTTTCCCATCCGGGGTGATTAATCGGTGATTGCCGGTTTTGTTCGTTCCTCCTACCAGCGACGACTAACCAGTGACGACGGCAAGGCAGTGGCAACCATCAACGCGACGGCCTGTGACAACGTGACAACGACAACAGCAACACGACAGCAACACACGACAATAACAACAACACACGACCACCCACAACAACACACAACCACGACCACAACAACACACAACCACGATAACACATGACCATGGCAATACACGACGACAACACGACACGACACGACACGACGGTGACACGACTCGACTCGACTCGACGGCGACACAACACGACACAATGGCGACACGATTCGACAACTCGGACAGCAAGGGTGTGGGCCTTGTAGCTAGATAATGTGTAGATAGATTAGGCTTGTTTAAAAATGTAACTACAGATCTGTGTGAGTTTGTAACACCACACCCGTACCTGTACCCACCCACACCGTACCCGTACCCACCTGTACCTGCGATTGCGGGTATATAACCCATGCAGGGGCGGGTATGGGTTAAGTTTTCAATACCAGGAATACCCATGCACGGCCATTGCCTACTTGTGGCCCCCAAAAGTTTCCTTTTTTGGTATGTGTTTCCTTTTTTAGGTGGTACATGGGGGGGGGGTCAACCAAAATCCCTTAAAAAAATTTACCTACCCTGTGCAATTTTTAACAAATTTGACCCCCCTTGGGTCCTTAAGTACTGCGAAGACCGAGTCATACGAATGTGCTAGAATGTCTGAGTGGACGCTACAACGTGTCATACTGAAGCTACGAGAATGAGACTGTGACCAAGTCGTACAAAGTGCGGAGTCAACATGTTAGGTCGTGGTACGAGAAAGAACAAGAATGTGGTGGAAAGCGTAACATCACCCCCTCCTTAATGTCCAGCGCGTTGATCCGTACGGCATTGGAGTCGCTCTTCGCACCTCCTTTTGCGACGGAATTCTTCTTCGCTAATGGTCTCATCAGGTACGGGGCGCATGTGACAGGGTCGCGAGTATCCACGGTGTCCACGTGGTACAAGACAATCTTGCCGGCAGTTGACGTGTGGGCGGAAACAGTTGTCCCCATGGTGGCCAAATTTCTGGCAGAATGGGCATTGAGTGAAGGTGAGCCTGGTGAGGCAGTGAGCGGCGTCGTGATTCGGTCCTTGGCACCAGCAGCAGACATTATTGTACTGGGGCGCGGACTCAGGGAGTTCTCGTGCGTACTGCATCTCAGCCCGGAGTTCAGAGTTGGCAAGCCAGAGGATCGGGTCGTCTTCTCTTTGCAGCACGGTCTGGACACGTTGATACACATTATTCTGTGACAACCTATAGACGGATCCGTGGATCTGGGCCATAGTGTCTGCGATCTTCTGTCTGAGCTGCGTGGCCTGGTCATGTTGTTCTTCTAATTCTGCCATGAACATGTGGTAATGTTGTACTTCTGCTGTCAGCGGCCAGTCATCGATGGTCTTCAAGGCTCGGTCGACTTCCATCCTACCCATCGTGTTGCTATCGAAGATGCAGATCTGTGGGGGTGTCAACACGGGGAATCCCTTGTTCTTGTCATGGGCTCGGAGTTGAGCTTCGAAGGTGGTTTGTCCTCTCCCCATGGTTCCTTCGATCCTTGGGTGACGTCCTTCTTTGTGATACTGGATGTATTGTGCTCTTGTGAGGTTGCCATGTCGGTAGGTGTATAAGGGGTAGGTGCGCTTGGCTTTGGTGTGGTTGAAGTACCAACTATCGCCTGGGTGATTCTGCGGTCCTGTGGGTCTGCGATTGTTGGGAGTGGGTGTCGTTGGTTTGATGAATGGGAGGATGAGGTCTTCTATGGCGGTTGCGTCTACTTCATCTTCAAGTGGTGGTGTGGGTGGCGAGTCATATTGTGGGGGGAATAGCAATTCCCTCAAGGTGGGTGTGGTCCAGCTTCGTGATTTCCATTGCATATGTGTAGCCAGAGTTCGGCGTAGATGGCGGCTTCAGTTGCGGCAGAGAAGAACTGGAGGTGGTATTGAGAAGACATAAGAGTGCAGTGGGTGGTTTGGTGAAGATGCATCAAGTTCTGGTCGTCCTTTTATCTCTCGTCAATCGTGAGGTGTGGAATTGTTTGACCAAGTCATCTGCGTGCATCTCTTCACTGCTGACCCATTCGTTTTCCGATGTGGGAAAGCCTTTCCACTTGATGAGGTATTGTAGGTTGCGTCCTCTTCCCTTACGCCTTACGTCCAGGATCGCTTCGACTTCTTGTTCCTCCTGTCCTTCTACAAGATCCGGTGGTGGTGGCAAGAAGGCTGGCCCGTGTTGATCCGTCTCCTTGTATGGTTGAAGAAGATCGATGTGGAACACGTTGTGGATCCTCATGTGATCGGGTAGGTCCAATTGATATGCCACAGGGGAAACCTTTTTATTGATGCGAAAGGGGCCATACCGTTTTGGTGCGAGTTTACGTGTTGGTGCTTTGAGGGGTAGGTTCCTCCCCTCTAACCATACCTTGTCACCTTCTTCGTATTGTACCCGTGGTTCACGTGTTTTGTATCTTCGCAACAATGCTTCGGCTGCATGTACTCGTGTCTGCTGCATTTTGATCAGGCGTTCTGTTGCCATTGGTGATCATTCTTTGCTTGCTGCTTCTACATGTACTCGCAGTTTCATTCTGAAGAGTAGTTCGTGGGGTGATCGTTTTGTTACGTCATGCGGCCATGAATTGTGTGCGTATTCTGCAAGCGGGAGGTACTGTACCCAATCGTCTTGTCCTTGTTGACTGACCCAATGTCGAAGGTATTGTTCAACCCAGGCATTCATTCGCTCTGTTTGTCCGTCGGTCTGTGGGTGAAACGCGGTGCTTAGGTTTTGTTTGATCCCGGTTTGTCTACAGATTTCAGTGGCGAAGGTGCTTGTGAATTGGGGGTCTCTGTCGGATATGATCCATCTGGGGATTCCAAACCAGGGGAGCAGGTGTCTCAAGTACAGGGTCGCAACTCCTTCTCTGGTTATTGTTTTGGTGCAGGGGATGAATTTTGTTGCCTTACTGCATCCCTGATTGATGATGGTGAGGATTGCATCGTACTTCCCGTCTCGTGGTAGGTCTGTGATCAAGTCCATACTGATGTACTGGAAGGGTCCTTCTTCTACTGGGGTGTCGAGGTGTTGTAGAGGTGTGTGTGCTCCTTGTTTGCTTTTGTTCATCTGGCATTGCAGACATCCTTTGTAGGGTTGCCACGGTCTGGTGCGGTCCGGTTCGGAGACCATTTTTTCCGAACCCCGAACCGGACCTGGGTCTGGTTCAGGCTGTCATGCTGAACCTCGAACCTCTATGAGGTCCGGTCCAGTTCGGGTCTGGTTCGGGCTCAGACGTGGCTGAACCCCGAACTGAACCCCGAACCCTTACAACAATTCTAAAAAAGTTCTCTAAAATTCCAAAATAATTACAGGGGTACTATAGCTACTCTACTCACAGTCTCGCACCCGCATGTGAAACTAGGCAGAGAATGTGTGTGTGTGTACGAGGTGAGGGGTGTGAGGTCATGAGCTATGCCACGTGGTTGCGATCACCTACCATGCTACCTGCCCAGTACCTTGTCGTCGTCGTCATCACCGCACTGTCCCGCCGTCCTCATCGTCGCTGCACAGGGCCCACCTGCTATCACTATTGCCTGCTCCATGCCTTCGTCGTCACTGCACCTGACCTGCGGTTGTCGCTGCACCGTCTCACCACCGTCAGGGTTCGTTGTTGTAACGTCCCGCCGTTGTCGGCGTTGTCGACATCACCTTGACGTTGTCGTTGTCGCCGCCTTGCCATTGTAGCCTTGATGTCGTCACTAACCCCTTGCCATTATCGTCTTGACATTGTTGTGCTGCTTCCCCTGCTTGCATGGCTGCTCGGTCTTGCCTTGTTGCAGCTGTGTTGTTGTTGTGAGTGTGTGGGCATGGAGGTGGCAGTAGCGTGGTTAGGGAACAATGTGGGCAGCGGATGTCAACGACGAGACTGTCGGCGATGTCTTGTAAATATCTGCGGCAGGCGCATGCAGGCTCGTTATAAGGGCGTCAGGGGGGATGGAAGGGCGGAGAGATTCAGACTTACGGCGTGTTTCGCTAACGTGGCGATGGAGGGTGGTAGTGGGAATTGGCAGTGACGTCGTCTCTCTGCAGTGGATCGTGCCACGTCGCAGCGGGAGGGCCTGCGATCGATATCAGATCAATTCTGGGATGCATGAATAATAAAAATACGCACTTTTTCCCATTACGAGGCCTGCACATTGGAGGGGTAGCGTCCTGGCTGGGTCCTGGGAGAATAGATGTACGGTGGCGCTCCTCTTGAGGAGCGGGGAGGTGTCTTAATGTGAAGTGGTTAATCAACGGGAAGTGGAAGGATAAGGGATAGGGAAGATTGAATGTTGTCAAAGTGCCACATATGGCCACCTCAAGGTGCACTCAATGGATTCGAAAAAAAAGATGTACGGTGGTTGCGAGGGAGTGTGGGAAAAGCATCCCACGCTCGATCCTGGAACTCGTTGAGCCATTGTAGTACTCGACGTGGATGAACTGGATGAGGTCTGTAGGGTGAGGTCAGCACCCCATAAAATTATTAGGGTTGAAGCGAATCTCTCTCACTGAGGAGCTCAAAATCGAGGAAGACGATAAACTAGAGATTGACTTGAAATTAGAGTCCGAGAAAACTTGTGGTGAGGCTCGAGGGTGTTGGTGGAGGGGCTTGGAGACGGAGTGGGGGAAGTACCGATAGGACAATACGTGGCTGAGTTGGAACCATCATGGTTGGGATCGCTCGCAGCCGAGGCGTCATCGTTATCGCACATTCCACAGCAGCGAGACGGCGAGCACGACGGCACCAAAGAAGGTGCCTGACGTAGCCCGTCGTCTTCACCTTTGCATAGACGCGTGGCCTCCAATGCTGTGTGGATTGTGATTTGCTACAGCGGGGAAAGGGAGTGGAGAGGTAAACTAAAGAGTTACTGTAGTTGAATCCAAAAAAAAAACTACAGTAAGTCACGTTCGGCGTGGGGGCGTGGGAAGCGTTTCCTACATTCTTCGACAACCCCCTTGTAACTTACAGTTATAGTAACGGTTCATAAACGGACCACACCGCCCTTGCTGCTACTGTCCTGCCCCAGTTGTTGCTACCTCATCGACCTAGGTTGTAAGTCTGAACCTGTCCACCCCTTGCATCACTACTAATGAGCAGCTGCTCTTACACAAACCAGCGTGCGCCTGCCACAGGTGTTCACAAGACATCAACAACTGTGCCACCCCCCAAGTAGATGAGTACTGTTCATTCAATCTACGATGCGCTGACATTTACCACAGCTTTTACTCACCGTCGTTGGCACCACTGAAGCCGCTGCCCCGCGTAGGCCCCGGCCACGCCACTGCCCCTCCGCGCCCTGTGTCCCCATCAAAACAACACACCCGCTGCAGTACCGTGCGCCAATGCAGGCCGCTAAGCGATGACGGCGAGGTGACGATGGCGACAGCCATAATGGTGAGTCGGAGGTGGCGATGTTAAAGCGATAACGGCAACGCGACATCGTGACACCGACAAGGACAGTGGGGTGGTGCCGTGACGGCGACACGGTGATAGCAGCGACGATGACGGGGACGACCGTGCCATGACAACAACGACGACAGGGGCGACTGCGGCGGCGACAATGACGATGACGACGATGCAGCACAATGATAGTAGCGACGACAACGACAACGGTATGGTGCAGAGCGGCAATAGCGACGATGGCGACAACGACATTTGCAGCGCGGCGATAGCGATGATGACGACAAAGGGGTGGAGCAGGCAGATGGCTAGCCCTGTAGCTACTGTAGATATTTCATCATAAACATCTTTTTTTCTGTATTTTTAAGACTGCGAGTACTCCCCTGCTCGATCATTTGTGGCTGCTCTTTGGTAACTGCAAGGCCAACGGTTCGAGGTGCAGTCCGGTCCGGACCGGGTTCACATCGACCGAGGTTGATGGTGAACCCCGAACCGGACCCTGTAGCCGGGCGGTGAACCGGACCCGAACCTGAACTGGACCTCGGGTGCGGTCCGGTGCAGTTCGGGTCCAAACCCCAATCTGGACCGGACCCCGGCATCCCTAATCCTTTGACATACTGTTCGACAAATGGTTTCAGGTTGGCTCCCTCATACCTCTCGTTTACTAGTGCCCATGTATTTGTGATTCCTGGATGTCCAGCGACTGGTGTATCGTGAAGTTCTGCTATGGCCTTTTGTCTCATGTCCGGGTCATCTGGTAGGTGTATCTTCTTTATGAACAGATGATCGGGTAAAATTGTGATGTTGTCATTCATGTCATTCACCCCCTCTTTTAGGTCTGGCCGTTGTGATAGGAGGTCTGCGACTGTGTTAGCGTGTCCAGGGATGTGGTGGAGCATGTTGTCATGGCGCAGCCAGGACGAGACCCACGCAACACCCAGAAATACACGCAAGACGACCCACAGTGGGACCGAGAAGTCCGCGGAGCAACAGCAGTGCTCGAAGACCTGCTAGAGAAGTGGAAGGAGGAGCCACGCGCGCAAGATCACGTGCGAGCGGGACGCGCGGTGAGCACACGTGACCCTTACCCGCCATCACGTGACTATCAGGAGGCATGGGAATAGGTCGGAGTTATCGGCCATCACGTGACCCCGGCACGTGACCTGCCTCGAACGGTCCGGAAGAGCCTAGATGAGCTTGCACCTAGGCTGAGGCTGGAATGTGAGTCTGGATGAGCTTGAGCCTGGACACAGTCTAGATGGTGACCCCATGACTGTATGGCTGACTGATGCGAATTGAGAGTGAGTTGTGCTATTGGATAGGTATATCAGGGTTTCAGATTAGGGCTGAGCTTGAAAGCTCCCCTCTGTAGTATAAGTAGAGGGCTAAGGATGCATTGTAGTCCTTAGCTTTGATATCTTGTGTCAATCCTTCCTTGCGTGGAGATTGTATAAAGCTAGATTGCCTCATTGACCATCCCTTCCTTTGTCATCTGTGCTAGTGTGCCGGTTATCGCCACTAAGCGTTCCGCTTGCCATTGTGCTTAGTCATCGCCAACGCCTCATATCTTATCATTATCGCCTTTATCATCGTCATTGCCTTGGTTGGCCACGCCCTGCGTATCGCCCTAGCCGTTGCCTACGGGATACTGAAGACGTTCGAACACGTGCAGCAGCAGCAAACAGGCATTTAGAGGAAACGTCTGAAGGAACGTAACACATGTAGTCAAATTCTGTGAGGGTCTCCATCCAACGTGCTTGTCTTCCTGAAATTTTATGGGGTGCGCGGAAATAGGCCAGGTTGTTGTGGTCAGTAAGGACCGCGATTGGGTGGTGAGCGCCGAGGAGATGATGTCGCCAATGTCGGAAGGATTTGGCAATGGCCAGAAGCTCTCGATCATAGATGTTGTAATTCACCTTGGCAGGAAGGAGAGATGTGGAGAAGAATGCGACTGGATGTTGATAACCATCAGAGTGGGGTTGCATGAGTGTTGCCCCTATTGCGAAGGCGGATGCGTCCGTTTGTAGGGTGAAGGGTTGGTCATAATCGATGGCCGAGAGGATGGGTCGTGAGGCGAATTGTTTTTTGAGCATTTGGAACGCAAGTTCCTTGGTTGTGTTACGTTCCTTCCGGACGTCTGCCGTCAATCACGTAACCGTTGCCGGTTCGCTGCGCCCGAGTGGCGTGTCGTGCACAAGGACCAAGATAACGTCGATAATGATAAGATAGAGAAGTCGGCGTTGACTAAGCACGACTTATAGCGGAACGCGTAGTGGCGATAACTCCAGCACACTAGCAAAGAGGACAAAGGAGGGGACGAGACAATGAGGGATCAATGCTTTATACACTCTGTGCCCTAAGACCAACTCCGGCGAAGGGGAAGGTATTACACAAGATATCAAAGCTAAGGACTATAACGCGTCCAAAGCCCTCTACTTATACTACAAGGGGGAGCTTTCAAGCTCAGCCCAAATCCGAAACCCTAATACACCTATCCAATGGCACAAGGCCCTCGATTTGCATCAGTCATCCACATCGAAGTCCACCAATGGCATAAGGCCCTCTTGGTATGAGTCAGAGATAACACACCATACATCATCGATCCAGACCGCGTCCAGGCTCAAGCTCATCCGGACTCACATTCTAGCCTCAGCCTAGGCATAAGCTCATCTAGGCTCTTCCAGACCGTTCTAGGCAGGTCACGTGCCGGGGTCACGTGATGGCCAATAACTCGGACCTAATCCCACGCCTCCTGATAGTCACGTGATGGCGGGTAAGGGTCACGTGTGCTCACCGCGTGTCCAACTCGCACGTGATCTTCGGTGCGTGGTGCTTTCTCCCAGCTCTCTAGCAGGCGTTCGAGCACTGCTGTGGCTCCGCGGACCTCTCTGTCCCATCACGGGTCATCTTGCGCATATTTTGGGTCTTCACATAGGCTCTGTCCCGGCTGCGCCGTGACAGGTTGCCGTCCATGTAAACACAACCCCTTTCTTCGTGAGATCGTGAAGGGGTCGTGCTATTTTGGCATAATTGGCAATAAATGGTTTGTAGAAGTTGCCGAAGCCAAGGAACGAGCGAACTTCCATAACGGTCGATGGTGTTGGCCAGTCAAGGATGCCTTGTAGTTTAACGGAGTCCATTTCAACTCCCTCTCGACCAATGATCACACCAAGGTATTCAACGGATGTTTGTGTGAATCGACATTTTTCAGGTTTGAGAAAGAGGTCGTTATCCTGGAGGCACTGCAAGATAATTGCAACGTGTTCGAGGTGTTCTTCGCGTGACCCATCTGTCGCCACCATGATGTCATCCATGTAGACTTTGAGCCAGCCTTGCACGATTTCATTGCAGAAAATGTCATCCATCATGGCCTGGAATGTAGCTGGGGAATTCGTGAGTCCAAAGAACATCACCAGTGGTTCAAATAACCCCTTGTTGGTTTTGAACGCTGCTTTCCACTGGTCTCCATCCTTGATCTGGATATTATTGTATCCCCAGCGGATGTCCATTGTGGTGTACCAATTGTGTCCAGGTGAGTTGTTAACGAGGTCAGCAATTAGCAGGAGTGGGTATCGGTTCTTCTTGGTCCATGTGTTGAGGCGGCAATAGTCTTGGACTGGTCGGAGTTTTCCATCTTTCTTTTTGACAAAGAAGAAGGGTGCTGCATACAGAGAGTTTGATGGTTGGATGTATCCCTTCTGTAGATGGTCCGCTAGAAACTTGTCTTGTGCTTCTTGTTCCGCTTGGGTCAAGGGGTACACCTTAC
Organism: Lactarius sanguifluus; assembly: GCA_021527775.1. NCBI lineage: Eukaryota > Fungi > Basidiomycota > Agaricomycetes > Russulales > Russulaceae > Lactarius > Lactarius sanguifluus. The sequence continues at coordinate 56,878 of JAKEYF010000158.1, read as the reverse complement.
AGTCCAAGGTGGCGGGTGCTCCGGGTAGAAGATCGATGGCGTGGTCCCAACGTTTTGATTCAGGGAATCTTTGGGATTTGATTTCACTGAATACTCGTTTATATTGGTGTAATTCTTTTGGTACCAGATCCGTCCATAGTCATTCCGTTTTATCGTGAGCTGCTTCAGCCAACTGTTGAGCATGTGTGGCTTTGCAAATTTTCATAATGACTTCATCGCCTTCCTCTAGTTCCAGGAAATGGATGAGCCAGTCTGTTGGGTTGGCTATTAGCATGGGATTTTCATCTGGTGTCTCCCAGTTCAGTGGTTTATTGTGGGCGGCAATCCACGGATATCCCAAGATAATGGCATCACTTCCAAGGTTCGTTAGGTAAAATCGATGCGAAATGCCTTTGAGATCGGGTATTTTCCCACGTTCCGTCTGGTATGCGGGTCGGAGGTGAAGGTCAACGTATTCGGTGATTTGTCCATCTTTGTTAATGGTCCCATCTACGTTGTGGATGGTTCGGGGTTTTGTGAGTGGTTTTGGGTGGAGGTTGAGGAAGATGGCGGTGTCTTTAGTCATGAAGTTATGTGTGGCTCCTGTGTCAACCAGAGCCGCGAAATGTGTGCCTTTGTTGCTTTGCAGAAAATGTATATTGAGTTTCAGGGCATTTACTCAAGGTACGAATACACTGCTAGGGATGATTGCTCGGATCCAGGACGATGGGCCCAAGCTTACTGAAAATCCATGCCACGAGAGACTAGTTCTTTAGCCAAGAGATCCTGCTGCTCCAGGGTCATACGCATTGAAATTTCCGCCATTCTGCGGATGAAGTCATCGTCGACCGTGTCCGTGGCTTTAGGTAGTGGGGTTGCGGGTGTGACTGCAGCGCATGGGGTCGGGTCAATGTTTGAGGCGACGGCAATGCGAGGCTTGCGATCCGGGCAGTTGCGGCTGAGACATCAGGAAAAACCGGATTCCAAAAATTTTCACAAATTTCTGAAATTTGGTAAGATTTGTTGAAATGTGGTATATTTGTAACAATATTTCCGATTTTCAGTGATTTCCCAATTTTGACAAATTTGGTAATATAAAAACCTCCCTCCAAATATCCAGTAATATTTTGTAAAATCTGACCAAATATTGGCATAAATGGACATATATTCAGTATATTTTAGGTGAATGTGTCATGATTTACATCACATTTTAGTGCAAACAATCATTCAAGTCAACCGTGGTTTAATTCACAAACAATAATATATTTGTTACTACTAAGACATACAGGTACAAGGGTACTACAATCTAACTAATATAGCTAATATGAGTTGTACACCGTGTTGGGGCGGCGTGACAGTGTGGCGGTGCTGTAATCTTGCGTCCATGTCGGGGTGGCGTGAGGGCGGTGATGGTCTTGGGTACCGTATTGTGGCGTGGCGGTGAGTCGGTGGTCTGGTGCGCCTTGTCAGGGTGGCGTGACGTGGGCAGTGGTGAGTAGCGAGAAACGAAATAACAAAAAACGAAGACTTACGGGGCTCGCATGTGGTGATGCGGTGGTGGTCTTGAGGGTACCATATTGAGGTGGCGAGGCGGTGAGTCGGTGGTCTGGCGCGCCTCGTCGGGGTGGCGTGACGTGGGCAATGGTGAGTAGCGAGAAACGAAATAACAAAACACGAAGACTTACGGGGCTCGCATGTGGTGTTGGGGGGGGCGTCGCGTTGTGGCGGGATTTGTGCTGTGATGGCACGGGGTCGTGGTGGGCCTTTCGTACGGTGGGGGTCTTGCGTGCTGTGTGAGGGCGGCGTAGAGGTGGGTTGACGGTGGTGGGGCCTTGAGCGCCGTGTTGAGGCAGCGTGGCAAGTCGGCGGAGTCTTGCGCGCCGTGTCGGGGTGGCGTGGGCGGTGGCAGGTCTTGCGTGCCGTGTTGCGGCGGCGTGGAGGTGGGTTAGCTGTGGTGGGGTCTTCAACGTCGTGTTGGGATGACGTGGAGGTCGGTGGCTGCGAGAACTTGAGTGCCGTGTTGAGGCGGCGTGGCGAGTCGGCGGGGTCTTGCGTGCCGTGACGAGTGAGGAAGATAAGCTGCAAATACAGTCAGGAACGAGTGAAACCGAAAAAGCAAAAGAAAAAAAACATATCTATGCCCAGTGCTTCGTCCCAGTGCATCTTCGTGACCATGAGTGAGGATGGGAGAGGCTAGACGAGGGACGGAAGCGTTGGCAGGAGTAAAGAATGGGGACAGGGGGGACAGGATATGCGTCACAACGCGACGTGTTGAAGAAATTGTGTCGAGCGGAGGCTTAATCTGTGGCGTGGGAAGTGTGTCTTAGACATGAACACCCTGGGTGCCCATTTCTTCTCAACGCTCTCCTGCGGGGTTTTTTTTCTTTACTTCTTTTACCCACACGCTGTTCTTACACGCGGATCACCCCACGGCCAAGATGGCAGACGGGCTGACGAGCTGGGCTTCGACCCAGTGCATAGGATATGTTTTTTTTCTTTCTTCTTTTTTGTTTTGTTTTGTTTTGTTTTTTTCCTTTCTGAACCGTTGCAGGTCATTGCCACTCTGTGCAGGCCGCCCTCTCCGCTCGTCCCCATCCCAACACGCTGCCCCCGACATGGCTCGCAAGACCCCGCCACGTCACCCCAACACCACGTACAGGACCCCGCAACAACCAACCCACCCCAACACGACGCGCAAGACCCCACCGCCAACCTGCCGCCACCCCATCTCAACACGGTACGCAACGCCCCACCACCACCGACCCCCACGTCACCGCCAATCCACCGCCATGCCGCCCCAACACGGCACTCAAGACTACACCACACGCTGACCCACCGCCACGCCGCCCCAACACGGCATGTAGGTCTCTGCCACCGCCTACCCGACACGCTGCCCCACCCCAACACGGACTCAAGACCCCATCACCGCCCACCCGCCACGCCGCCCCAACCCGGCGCGCAAGACCCCGCCATCGCCAACCAGTCCCCACACCACCTCAACACGGACGCAAACCCATCACCGCTGACCCGCCACGCCACCGCAACGCGGCGCGCAAGACCCCGCCGTCGCCACCCTGACAGACGCAAGACCCTGCCGCCGACTTGCCACGCCGACTTGCCACGCCCCCCAACTCGGCATGTAACTATTTAAATTTAATTAGATCATAGCCTCATGTACCCTTGTTAGTTATAATATATATATATATTTTGTGAATGCAGCCACTGTTGACTGAATAAATGTTTTTCTTTGCACTGAAATATGTGATGTAAATTATGTAATTTTGGAAACATTCACCTAAAACACACTGAACATATGTCCATTTATCCAGATATTTGGTAAGATTTCAGAAAATATATTATGGGGGATGTTTTTATCTTAACAATTTTAAAAATTCCAGAAAATCAGAAAGATTGTTCATTTCTCAACATATATTACAATTTTTCAGAAATTTGTTAAAATTTCAGGATCCGCTTTTTCCTGATGCCGATGGCCCTGCTTCCCACAGTTGAAGCAGCAGCCTTCTGAGCGGTATTTTTGTTTTTCATCTTCGGTCGTGGCCTTGCGGATGGTGTTGACGTCCATCGTGTTCGGGTCGTGTTGGGGTGCGTGTTGTCCCCCGTTGTCATTCCATCGGCGTGCGAAAGGGTTTTGACCCAGGCAACGGGTCTGCAATTGGAACGGGTTGTGCTCTTTGAGAGCCTGGACCTTGAGCCAGTTGCAGTGATTTGTCTGGGCGCTCATGACCCATTGTCGGAAGTTTTCGGGGTTGTTCTGGTAAATACACATGTGGGTGAGCATGCCCTGTAGGCCTTGAGCGAACAGGCAAAGAGCGCTTGGCTCGTTGATGTCCATCCCAGCGTGTGTGACGAGATCCTGGAATTCTCCGACGTACTCGTCGAGTCTTCCATCCTTCATGCGCAACTTCAGGAGGTCTTGGTGGGCCTTATCGGCATCGGCAAAGTTGGTGAACGTGTCACGGAATTTGTGTTCGGTGACTTGCCAGACGTCGAATCCGAATGGTGGGAGTTTGTCGCCATCACAGACCTTCCTGAGCCATTCTGATGCTCAGTTTGACCATGTCTCGGCGCGCCCTTTGAGGAGACCAAGTGTCACGGTACGCGAAGTGGACTCTTACTTACTGGCTGTGACCCCATCTGTAAGACGTAATCGGTCTCGGACTTAGTAGTAGCCGGAGTAGTATCACATGCCGATGTGGCATGACTCATTCCTAGGATAGCGGTAATAGGGTTCGAGCTCTTATTGCTACTTGTAGTACGGATTTGGGAGGAGCTTTAAAGCGTCCTCGTACATGTATAAGTAGTGACCTGCGAAGACCAAGATACACCATCTTGGTCTTCTTCAAATCACCACTTTCTCTTCTCATCGTCTATCCTCTGCGTTCGCTTGTCTCTCGGAGCAAGTCGTCTTCATCGCCCAACGCCCAGTGACTCAGCATAGTCCTGGTGCCTTACATGTCGCGTGCCTCGATAAGCGCCGTGTACTCGTGGGATAAGTCACATGACTGAGTGACTCAATATTCGCTAAGTCATAAATGCCCTTTCGTCGTCCAAGTCGGACTAACGCTCGTGGTGGCGTTACATTAAGACCAAGATCCCTCACCGTGGCGTTTACAACTCGAGACCAGTGGACCAATTTCAGAACGTACTCCCTTGAAAGAAGGGGAGACCGCAACGTACCAGTACAATTCCTAGGAGCCGCAAGGTGGAGAGAGTATCGCGGAGACACAGGATATTTTGTAGACTTCGCTTCAGGACCCGCGAGGTTCGACCAGTTGAGTTCAACTTCGAAAATACTTGCTGGACAGAAATTACGTGGAATCCAATCGACAACAGGTGGGACGTAGTACGCCCAGCAAGCAGACTCTACAACTGCGACATCGACGCTCGTAACCTACCCACCAGAGAGCAGTGGGGACGCATAGACGGACAACCAGAGGAGGGAACCAAGCACGTCGGAACCAAGGACGCCAGCACCATCAGAGACTAGTGAAGAAGGGGAACACACTGACGAAGAAGATTCGGAAGTGGAGGAAGTAACCAGACTAGCTGAGTCCATCCCCGTATCACAACCAGAAGTCATCCAAGTAAACCCACCAGCCGAGATGGCAACCATCACTGAAACCATCACCAACAAAGCCGTTGAAGAAGAAATCCGGAGGACCCGAGAAGAGGCCGAACAACTCCTACTACCCATTCACCCAGCTACTGGGCATCGCATGACCGCAGATGACGCGGCTATATTCCGAGCCATAGGGCCGGACCAACCTGACCCGCCAGGCGACAACCCGCCACCAGGAGGAGGGGGACGACCCCCAAGACGCCCCAGTGGAGGATTTCCAGGGGGGTTCGGACGAGGACCACCGGGAGGAGGACCACCCGGAGGTAGAGGACCCCCGGGAGGAGGAATACCGGGAGGAGCAGTGGTGCCAGGAGCACCCACACCTCGATTAGAGGGTGAGCCACCAACTATATTCAAAGGAGATTGGACTGACTACGAGTCCTTTCTCACGCAATGGCACGCCTACTGGGGGCTCAATTTCGATGCCCCGAGCATGCGCAACGTATACAAAAGATGCCTGCTGTTTCTAGGATACATCAAAGGAGCGTCGGTTGCAAACTGGACGCTGGGTTTTCTCCAATGGCTCAACACCGAAGTACGAAACGGTAGAGACCGCTACGATGAGTATCTGTGGGATACACTAGCAACGGGATTCGCGGACCGATTCTCAAACACTCTGGAACAAGAACAGGCTCAAGCTGAGCTGGCAAAGGGGTTCCGAATGAGCGGAGACGATATTGACTCGTACATCACAAACTTCGAGCAGCTATGCCGAAAAGCTGACTACCGCCTCAATGACCAACAAACAATCGACTGCTTTACGGCTGGTTTGCCGAGCAAACTCTTCACTAAGGTTTATGAACTTGACGGGCCCACTACTTTCAACGAGTGGAAAGATGCAGCGCTCAAACACCAGAAACAATACATCCACCTTTGCACCCGCCTAGGCATATCCACGTCAACGAAAGGACCATCGTGAGGACCGCCACTGCGCTTCAACCCACCTCCGCAATTCGGAGGATCACCATGGAACGGACCCCGTAATCCGGCTCCGCGCTACGACCCAAACGCCATGGATACATCGGCAGATAGGTCGCATGCCAGACTGGCAGAAGTAGGGGACCTTAACCGTGGAAACTACCAGCCGAGGCCACCCTTCCCACCTCGAGGAGGACCAGGACAAAGCGGAAATGCCCCACGTAGGGATATGAGGGAAGTCATCTGTTATAACTGTAACGGACTCGGACACATCTCATGCAACTGCTCGCGTCCCAGAAAACCAAGACAACAACAGCAATGGCGACCAACCAGCAATAGCCGCAGCATGGAAACCGACTACTATAATCAAGAACCACGCGCCCAGGTCGCCAATACGGTGGAGCCACAGCATATGGCTAGTAGCTGGCTCGAAGGGGTTAGAGGAGCAAGTGATGAGGTTAAAGACCTCATACTGCAAGATCTGTGGGAGAAAGGGGATTTTCGGGACGCCCTCACCCATCGGCCTGGGTGAGGGCAACAAACTGTAACTCTGTAATCATGACTCACTTTCGATCTCTTAGAATCCCAGTCTCGATTCGCACCAGTTACTCAATGGCTGACATAAAAGGGCTTGTAGACTCCGGAGCCACCGACAACTTTATAAGACCCGCGTTCGCCAAACGAATGGGATTAGGGCTCCAATCACTGGAACACCCGAAGAAAATATGGAATATAGATAACACAGAAAACAAAGCTGGGTCCATCACTCACTTCGTAGACTTGGATGTACAGACAAAAGGGATTCGCAGGGTTATTCGATTTCTCGTCACCGACATAGGGAACGAGGACTTGGTACTAGGATACCCCTGGCTCGCCACTTACGAGCCCACCATCAGCTGGACCCATGCTACCATTCACGAGGACGCGCTCCCTATCGTCATCTGATCTATCAATCCTGCCGAACCAACCACAGTTATCGCAGGAGCAACTACCAATGACGAAACCACTATAGCACAGACGTTCACGGACGATGAAAAGGAGGATATAATCCAGGAACTAGAGGGAGAATGCCAGCTACGTACCACAGCTACCAAATTGGCTATTGCAGCTAAACAAAACACGGTAGCCGCAGTAATTCCGAAGCCGTACCAACGATTCGCCAAAATATTCAGCGAAGAAGCGTCTCACCGATTCCCACCATCGAGGCCATGGGATCACGCTATCGACTTCAAACCTGGTACTCCGGCAACCATCGACTGCAAAATCTATCCCATGACCCAGGACGAAGATGCTCAACTCAAGGTATGGCTTGAGGAACAGCTGAAAATGGGGTATATCCGTCCATCCAAGTCACCCTACGCATCGTCATTCTTCTTCATCAAAAAGAAAGATGGAAAGCTACGACCCGTACAAGATTATCGGAAAATCAATGCATGCACCATCCGCAACCAATACCCGTTGCCGCTCATGTCGGAGCTCATTAACGACTTGGGCAACGGTCACATCTACACCAAGTTGGACGTGCGATGGGGGTATAACAACATACGCGTCAAACCAGGAGATGAACCAAAAGCAGCCTTTAAAACACGGTACGGGCTCTTCAAACCTCTGGTGATGTACTTCGGACTCACAAACTCGCCGGCAACATTCCAAACCATGATGAACGAAATCTTGGGACCCACCATCGCAAAACACGAGCTTCTGGGCACCATCATACGGGTATATATGGACGACATAGGGATAGCCACTCACGAGAACGCGGGCCTTCAAGCACACATTGATGCGGTCTGCGACGTACTCCAAGTAGCCATGGATCATGATCTCTACTTCAAACCAGAAAAATGCCTCTTCCACTCACCGCGAATGGATTACCTGGGGGTAATCCTTGAAAAGGGGGTAACTCGCATGGACCCGGTAAAAATTTCAGGTATCAAAGACTGGCCACGCCCAACGAAGGTCAGAGACGTCCACTCCTTTCTAGGCTTCTGTAATTTTTACCGCCTCTTCATTCGCGGTTTTGCCACACACGCACGAGCACTTAACAAACTTACGTGGAAAGATGCGGACTGGCAATGGGGCACGGAAGAGGAAAGAGCCTTTCAGAAACTCAAAACGCTCGTAACTCAGGAACCAGTGCTAGCACACCCATCCCTTATGGATCAATTCGAACTCGAAGTTGACGCGTCTGGATTCGCAGTAGGAGCAGTACTGTTGCAGAAGAAATCGGATGGAAAACGACATCCCGTCGGATACTACTCGGCTACCCTTAACGAGGCAGAGCGTAACTACGACATATACGACCTGGAGCTCCTAGCTATCGTCAAAGCTCTCCGACACTGGAGACCCCTGCTGGCGGGATCCCCGCACAAAATCAAAATCTTCTCAGACCATCTCAACTTGACGCACTGGAGATCCACACAAAAGATAAGTCGATGCGTAGCCCGGGAAGTACTGGAGCTGATGGAATATGATTTCGAGATCCATCACATCAAAGGGACAAACAATGGCCGAGCCGATGCCTTATCTCGACGACCAGACTACGACCGAGGAGAATGGGACAATGATGGAGTAGTAGTACTCCCCAACAAAGTCTTCGCAAGAGCAGCAGTCACGCAAGTGCCAGAGAATCACGCACAAGATGAAAGTCAAATAATCCCTTGGGTCGACGCCCACCAACTTAAGAAATTTGACAGGGTATGGTACAAGCAAGGAGCACGAGTAATTACAGAAATGCCACTACGGCTACGCGACATCATCAGCAACCATCACGACCCCCCGTTTACGGCCACCCAGGGATCAAGAGAATGTTCCGAATCATCGAACAACATTACTGGTGGCCGCACATGCTGCAGCATATCACGGAATACGTAAAAGGATGCACGGAATGTCAACGACATAAGGTCAATAACCAACCCACACGGGCACCTCTAGTGCCGATCACACCGATTCCCGATGCTAAGCCTTTCGAAGTCGTTGCTCTGGACTTCATCACTAAACTCCCAGTATCCCAAGGACACGACTCCATACTTACCGTCACCGATCACGACTGCACCAAGGCATCGATCTTCATACCCTGCGTCGAGGAAATCACGGCAGAAGAAACCGCAGCCCTGTACATAATCCATGTGTTCAGACGATTCGGACTACCAGCAAAGATTATTAGCGACCGAGATCCGCGGTTCGCATCAAAGTTTACCCGCGAATTATGCCGTATCCTTGGAATCTACCAGAATATATCAATGGCGTATCACCCTCGAACCGACGGACATTCTGGGCCAACGAGCGCCAAGATAACTGGGCGCATTTCCTACCCATGGCAGAATTCGCGCACAACAGCTGGCCACATGAGGCAACAAGGAAGTCCCCATTCTCGCTTATGATGGGATACGACCCACATGCTGATTGGATGGATAAACCATCCCCTATCCCACAGGTGACCACGAGGCTGCAGCAGTTCCGAGAAGCACGGAAAGAAGCGCAGTTCCTGATCAAAAAGGCACAATCCTTGTGGGTCAAACACCGAGATACGCCCAAATACCAAGTAGGAGATCAAGTATGGTTAGAAGGCCGCCACTTGCGCACGAATCAACCAACGGCGAAACTCACGGCATGACGGCATGGACCCTTCAAGATCATTAAGGTGCTATCTCCGGTCAATTATCAATTGGAACTTCCCACGCAGTGGAGCATCCACCCTGTGTTCCATATCGACTTACTCACGCCTTATCACGAGACACCCATGCATGGGGAAAACTTCACACGTCCACCTCCGGACCTTGTGGAAGGCGAGGAAGAATACGAAATCGAAAGCATCTTGGACACGCAGCTGTTCGGCAGAAGCAGAAAATGGCAGTACCTTGTGAAATGGAAGGGCTACCCCGACTCGGACAATCAGTGGGTCAATAAAGAAGACCTATCGGCGGATGAGGCACTGGCGGAGTTCGAGTGGAGTACAAGGGCACGAAGAATGCTTATAAGCCCGTGGTCCAACGCTAAGTCGACCTCATTCTCTCAACCTGGACTTCTCTCACATCATGCAATGTCCTCCGCCGCTGTTTCCCCTGTCTCCTCTTGCGCACCACTTGCTCCCAACCTCGTCGACAACCTCTCCTATGAAGAGTTCTGCGAAGCCATGGGCAGGCTCGCCCCTGTTACCGACATCGACGACCCCGATGCCCCCGCCACCTACTGGCTTCTTAGTCAAGACAGGCAGAAGCTCAACACCGCCCCCTACATGCAAACCGAAGTTGATAGGCTTCGTGCAGCTCTCGGAGGCAGTCAAGATGCCTCACCTAGACCTCTCCCAGTGCGGATCGAGTACCATGTCAAGGTGGAAGAAGAGTCCGGTGCAAGTGGACTTGCTGAAGAAAGCGAGGACGCTGACAGGATGGAGGTTCGAAGCCGAGGCGTGGAGGTTGGAGCAGTTGGAGAGGGCAGCGACAAAGAGAATGTCGATCCTTGAGAGGCGGGCCCGGTTCACCACGACGATGCGCGCGTGGTGTACGACCAACCCGAGCAACTCGAGGAGTGGTACCCAGCTGAGCACCCATTTATCATCAACACCACCAACTCTGACAACCCCCGTGAAACCCCGTACACGTGCGACACGGTGGGACGTCCCCTTTACAGAGGCGACGTCGTCATCGACAACCAACCCCCCTTCTCCTCCACCATCTTGACGCGCCATCTGGGCAGCTCGCACGTCGCCCCCCCGGGGTATACGCACAACCGTGGGGACGCGTTCATTCACTTTCCCATCACCGATGCCCAGGGGGTCACCACGCAGGCCCCTAGTCTTTGAAAGTCCAGTTGCAGGAACTGAAAAAGACTGCAACTCAACTGAACTGCAACTGGAAAAAACCGGACTTTTGGTTGCAGTTGTACCTAATCCTAGAATGTATCAGTTGCAGTTGCCCGAAATGGCAGCTGACCTCCAACAGTTGCAACCGGTTGCAACCGATTTCTTAGTCAGCAGGTGATTGGGCTGAATTTCTGATCAAAACGAGCCTAAGATCACCCAAATCGGCCAAAAACTGAGCAAGTTATGATCAAAACAATCATTTTACTCATAACTTTTGCTTTTTTTGGCTGTTTTACCTAATTATTTTTTCATTATAAGGCAGTTGCACTTAGAAATTTATTATAAGTACCTATTAACACTAATTATAAGTGGTTTTGACTCAGTTTAGACCAGTTTCAGATAGATTAAATAACATTCAGTTGGGTCCAGTTGCAACTGGTGCAACTGGTTTTTTTGCAGTTTTTTGCAGTTGCAGTTGAGGTTGCAACAAATTTCATTTTTTGGCAACCAGTTGCAGTTGCAGTTGGACCAAATATGGTCAAAAAACCGGACCCAACCGGACTTTCAAACCCTACAGGCCCCCTACACCCAGGTCATCATGAATGCGGACCCCCTTGTGCTCGCACTCACCACCAACAGCGACAAAACATTTTCCAAACCACTGTACGCCGAGCCGCATGTCTGAGAGCGCGGCAAGCCTCAATATTCCCCCATCGAAATGCACGCCTTAAGTGGCGGGCACAGCAGCCAGATCCGCGTCGACAAGGCGGTCAACTCCCTGAAGGATTTATCCCTGAAAGCTGAGTTGCACCGCTACCGCGCCTACAGATACAAGGCTGAGCGCATTGAACAGCGACTCCATGCCTTGTCCGAGGCGCTCAGTCTGGCCCAAGGGGAGCTGACCCGCAGCAAGTTCCGGCTAGAGATGGCCGACATCCACAACCGAATCGCGTCGGTGCAGGAAGGATGGACGGGAGGAGTCGGGCCCACTCGGCGCCGTGGGCGTCGCAGCTGAAAAGGGGGTGATGTCACGGTACGCGAAGTGGACTCTTACTTACTGGCTGTGACCCCATCTGTAAGACGTAATCGGTCTCGGACTTAGTAGTAGCCGGAGTAGTATCACATGCCGATGTGGCATGACTCATTCCTAGGATAGCGGTAATAGGGTTCGAGCTCTTATCGCTACTCGTAGTACGGATTTGGGAGGAGCTTTAAAGCGTCCTCGTACATGTATAAGTAGTGACCTGCGAAGACCAAGATACACCATCTTGGTCTTCTTCAAATCACCACTTTCTCTTCTCATCGTCTATCATCTGCATTCGCTTGTCTCTCGGAGCAAGTCGTCTTCATCACCCAACGCCCAGTGACTCAGCATAGTCCTGGTGCCTTACACATCGCGTGCCTCGATAAGTGCCGCGTACTTGTGGGATAAGTCATGTGACTGAGTGACTCGATATTCGCTAAGTCGTAAATGCCCTTTCATCGTCCAAGTCGGACTAACACTCGTGGTGGCGTTACACCAAGGAATAACGCTACCCGTTTCATTGGGTCTTTGATCATTCCGGCGTCATGGTTCATGAAGCAGTAGCGGTCGAAGGCAAGAAGGAATCGTTTGGTGTCCGTGTGGTCGCCTTTAAAGGCTTCGGGGAGTACGCCTTCAAGGCGATTGCCGTGCATAGCTTTAAGCATGTCACGCATCTTGCGGTCTTCTTCGTTTTCGTGTGTGTAAGGGTCTTCACCCCCTCCTTCGGTGTTGAATATGCTCTTGTAAGGTTTCTTTTCGTCGCCTTCCTTCTTGTCTTCTTTTTTGTTGCCTTTGTCTGTGCCCTTCGAGCCTTCTCCGAAGTCCTGACCGAGTCCGGGGACGGGGTCGCCGGTGCGACTCGGCGGTCGAGAATCTGTAGGATTTTAGGGCTGAGCTGTGGTCTGAGGAGTCGGTACGAATCCAATCATTGATGGCATGGGTATGATTTTCTTCTGTTGCTCGCTTGTGTCGGTTACTAGGGTTTGGGCTCTGAGTTCGTCTAGGTTCATTCTGTCTGAGGGTTTGTGGAGCAAATTAAATGCTGGTTGCGCAACGTGATAGGCTAGCCAGATCTTTGCGACTGGATCATATCGGATTTCAAACCAGACTCCCTGGTACATTCGGACAGATACCAAGGCTCCTCGCCACAGGACGTAGTAGCCAGTCCATGGGGCGTTTCCTTGTCCTTTCATGAGAAAGGTAACGCCTGTCGTCAAGTGGCTTGCGACGGTATCTTCTTGGTTTGGTTCTATACAGAAGGGCAAGAGGATGCATCCTCCTCCATCAGATTCAGAGAATCTTGATTCGGTCATCATAACATTCTATTCGGTGGTCAGTGGTTCGGGGAAAGCTCGACCTGATGTTATGCGCAATAAGGCGTAGCGTTCGAGTTCGGTTCGGAGTTCGTTCGGGGTTTGAAAGTCAAAGGCGAATGCCGACAACAGACGGTGGAGCAAGGATTCACAAGACGAGAGGGGATCGAGTTGTTCGGGTTTGGTGTTCAGTGAAGCTAAGAGTGTATTCGAGAAAGCTATTGCAGTTGAGTACAATAGGTCAAGCTTAGGGCTCTGAGGGTTACAAGGAGGTCCTTAAGTACTGCAAAGACTGAGTCATACAAATGTGCTAGAATGTCTGAGTGGACGCTACAACATGTCATACCGAAGCTACGAGAATGAGACTGTGACTGAGTCGTACAAAGCGCGGAGTCAACATGTTAGGTCGTGGTATGAGAAAGAATGAGAATGTGGTGGAAAGCGTAACACTCTTTGAGACACACTGGTCAATGAGACAAACACAATTTTTGAGCTCAAATCTCATTCGATTTTCCTATTCTCTTTTGCATTGTATTTGCATACCTCATAGCTATCTATCCCTGAATTTTCTAAGCCATAAGTCGTTCCGATCCTCCGTTCTCTACAGGTGATGTAAAGTTTGCAACAAAAGTGAATGTTATTTCAAGAGATTATGGGTATAAATGATGAGAAAGTGCCAAATATTTTTGGTTATATCATAGAAGATGCCTAGTACATTGGTTTGGAGGTGTTTCTATGTCAATAGCACTTTGTGGGACCCAGAAAACGACCGAAAACCACAATTCCATGAAATGTGCCACAATCGGGACAATCGCATCAGTCACATCACACTTGCCATTTTGGAACATGTCCATTTTGGGCGATGAGTCGAGTGAGTGCGAGTAACACATACCATGGTCAATCACGCAAAATCAAATGCCCTCAAGTCTCAAATTGCCAGGAAACAGAAGGACAACTTGATGGCTCAAGCAGTGGCCCTTTACCAGGCAGAAAAGGCCATGTCCACTCGAGGAAGACCTGCTTCACTTTGTGCAGCCTGCTGGATCATCTCAGATGACTACTATTCGAGAACACAAATCCAGATCCATCTGGACCACAATACCTTGGCCAGACTGAGCAATGGGGGGAGAAGTCTTACAGAAGCCAACAGGGAGAAAAGCTGGTTGACAAGTGAAGAGCAAGAGATCATTGTACAATTTGTCATCGAGTCAGCACGTCGAGGGTTTCCCCTCAGTCCTAAATGTCTTTGGGAACACACTGAATACATTTTGAGGGCTCGCCTTGGGGATAAGTTTCCAGAAGATGGGCTGGGAAAGAACTGGCCATCACGATTCATCAGAAAACATTATGACTGAATTGGAATGTACTGGTCTTTGGCATTGGATGGCTCTCGTGGACACGTGGTAAATCCAGTCACAAAAGCCGAGTACTTTGCCATTCTCAAACAGGTTGTAACGCCACCACGGACGTTTAGTCTGACTTAGACTACGAAAGGGCGTTCACGACTTAGCAGATATTCTGATGGAGATCACGTGATTTGGACACGTGACTCAGACATGTGACTTCAGGTACACGGTGCTTAACGAGGCATGTGACTTGTATATACCAGGACGCTATTCTGCGCAACTGGATATGATTGATGACAGACGACTTGCTCAAGGGAGACAAGTGAACTTCGCGAATAGAGATGAGAGAATAGTGGTGATTGAAGAAGACCAGGATGGCAATCCTGAGTCTTCGACTACTACTATTTATACATGTTTGAGGCAGCTTTAAAGCTCCTCCCGAAACCGTACAACGAATGGCTAAAGTAGCTCGAACCCTACTATAGCGGTACTATGAAACATGCCACATCGGCATGTGATACTGGGGCTGACTGATTCGACTGTCCATGACACATTACAACTTACGAAGGGGGTCATCACCTGTAAGTAAGCGTCCACTTCTTCGTGACCGTGACACAGGTCCAGGAAGAGTTCAATATCCCAGATGAGCTTGTCTATGGAGCAGATGAAACTGGCATACAGAGTACTGAGAGTAGGGATTGACACAGGTCACCCGTGTGTCAATTGGCCTCTACCCGTACCCGTACCTGTCAAAACCCATACCCGTGGTCGTGGGTACAGGTACATACGGGTGTGGCAGCGAGTTGCGGGTTCGGCGGGTTTGTGCGGGTTGCCCAGGTTAGCTGGTTGGATGGGTACAACCCTCTTTGCTACTTTCAGGCTTCCCATCCAAGTCTATTAAATTTACTACTGTAATAAATGAGAACATCGAAAGCTATGGTATGCCTCTGTTGGGGTCGTTGTCGCTGTCAGAACTGTCGCCGTCGGTGGGACCTCATCGCCATCACCGTCACCTCGTGGTGTGGTCACCCGTTGCCATTGTGGTCACCTTGTTGTGGATTCGTCGTCGTCATGGTCGCCTTGCTGCGGCCGCCTTGTTGCCATTGTCGTGGTCACCTTGTCACCATTGTTGCAGTCGCCTTGTCGCGATCACCTTGTCACCTGTTGTTGTTGCAGTTGTGGTCGATTGGGACCTCTTTTCTGAGGTGGAAGAGGTCATTCAGACGCATGTATGACGATCTGGGCCCTACCTTTTCCTCTGAGGAGCCCACACCCCACCCTTCTGCTACCCCGGTCTTTGCTCATCAGGGCGGCGTAGAAATCGGCTCCAGAGGCGATAGTCATCAGTGACTGGGTCTTCGTGTTGATGACTACAAGTGTATTGACGACTGCGGTCGGGTCATCATTCGTGTGATCCTCGAGCACCACAGCGAGGAAATGCAGGTGAATCAGGTGTACGTCAAAGTCGGCGTATAAATGGCACTTCCACTACGCAAGCCAACAAGAAATGGCTTGGCACCATGTGGCATCAGAGCAGAGGGGAGAATGCTCACCAAGAGTTACCACCTTTGGTTCTGATCCGTCTTTCAAGGAATATACCCTTCCATCAGGCGAATGCGAGAAGTACATTGTTCCATCATGGACAATCGCAGCACCTCCACCGTATTTGGGACGCGACTCCCAGCATCAAAGGCAGGCCGGGTGCGAAGAAGCGCGGTTGAGGACGTGGTGGAAATGCAGGAGTTGGTGTGAACATGACAGATGGGCCCAGAGATGATGCCGCTACCGAGACTGTGGGAAGAGACAGCATGTCTGCACGAGGGGATGTGCGGCTGGTCTTGTGGCTGGTCCGGGCTTCTGAGCTATATGTGAAAGGAGTGGCCAAGTCATCTTGCCGGTCATTGTCACAGTCATTGTTGTCAATATCCATTGGCAACTAGACTCAGATGTTTTGAGACTGAGGTTGCTGGTGTGACATTGTGGGAAAGAAGTTGAATGCGGAGGAGCATGGGAATGCACGATTCAGTTGTCTGCCAGTGGGAGAAAGGGCTTGTGTAACTACCTGTAGGAGCACGGGAATGCACGACTAAGTACACAGTAACGACTTGACAAGAGAGATGGCATGGGATGGCAAGAAAAGAGTATGTACCTGTGGGTACCCGTGCCACGGGTACAGGTTTGGCACGGGTTCAGGAATTCCTACCCTGACCCATACCAACTGTACCCGTACCCATGACCCGTACGGGTTTTCCCAACCCATGACGATCCCTAATACAGAGTGGAATAGGCGTCACAGAATGCGTTATTGGGCCTGCAAGTGCAAAGATGCAGCATCAGCAGTGAAGCGGGAACAGGGAGAACATAACAGTTTTACCAACAATATGTGCAGATGGAACCACCCTTCCTCCTACTGTGATCTACAAAGGGGAGTCGTTCCAGGTAAAGTGGCTTCAAAATAATCCACTGGACTTGAGGTATGTTCCAGTGGGTGCCTGCCAGGGTCTGGTGCGTGCTGAAGATGTGCTGACATTGTCTCGATCAGAATGGGTTATCAGAAGAAAGGCTACACATCTGGTGAAATTGGAGTCGCCTGGCTACAAGTAGGGAATACCACGGGTCACCCCTGGGTCATTCTGAGGGTACCCGTACCCGTACCCACCGAAACCCTCACCCGTGGCCACGGGTACGGGTTCTTGCGGGTGCGGGTATGGGTTGACGCGGGTTGAGCGGGTGGGGCACGGGTTTGGGTTGTACCTGTACCCGCAGGGGTTTAGTGGCCGTGGGTACGGGTTCTCGCGAGTGTGGGTACACGTCAACGTGGGTTGAACGGGTGGGGCACGGGTTGGGTCAACGCGGGTTGAATGGCACAGGGGTTTAGAAGGAGTCCGAAGGACTTGTGCGTGTTCACGAGTGTTAGCGGCTTTGACAGGTATGGAGGAAACTTAAACCGATTGTATTTGCACGCAACAGCGATAATAAGTGAAGACAGAGATAATTGAAAGATTCGACAACAAAGAAATTTGACGTGATGACGCAATTTAGGCTAAAAAGAAGGGACAGTGTCCCAGTCCTCAGCAAGCTCCTCCTCTTCCCCAATAACCTCATCGAGGTTAATGCAAGCTTTGACGTCGCAGTCCTTGACAAGGCCTAACTCACTCCATGTGCCAAGGCACAAGAGAGCACGCGTCGACTGAACAGAGAGGCGGCTGCACACGTGAGACAGGAGAAGTCGACCTTGACTAAAGACACGTTCGACGTCAATTGAAGTTCCTCAAAAAGAAGGTAAGTATCAAGCAACGACTTCATGAATGGGATGTCTTACCTGGGATTGAAAGATAATCACAAGCCATGTGCAATAAACAAGGGAACGTGGAGCGTCTTTCGTGCCACCACAAAAGCACATCCCTGACATCCTCCGTGTTGGCAGCGATGTAGCAATCGAGTTCATCGCAGAGGTCCGAAGAAGCTGGGGCAAGGTCAGGTAAATTGTCAAAGATATTACCTGAGGATGAAAGCGACTATTGAGGGTGTAAGTCATAAGAACAGAAGGAAGTAAAGAAACCACCTACAATGTCCATAGAATGTACAGTGACATCGACATCGTCACCGCCAAGACATGCTGAAGCATACGAATGATCGTATTCCTCGTGCACAATGTTGTAGGCAGTCTCGACCCAGGCTTCTTCCCAAGCTTGTGCTTTGAAGTATGCAAGCTTGTGTCGCGGATGAAGAACTGTCCAATATTATACATTAGAAATGGAAGTACAAAAATAAGAAATTACTTACTCATGGCGATGCGGTAGGTTTCAGAGTAGTCCGTCTTGTTGTAATACCGATTGATGTTGTTCTTGCCGATAACTAGAGCTGTGCGGATGGGGAGAGAAAACTGGAGAGGATTGTCGGATGCGGTAGCAAGGACCTTATCAATATGGTCCATGGCTGGAATTACTGTGGTGAGATTGGGGGTTCCACGAGAGAAAAAGAGTGTCGCGTCCTTGAATATCTTTAAAAAGTCAAATTAATAACGAAAAAGTAGGAAGGAAGGGATTAGTACCTTGAGAACATCCCGAAGCTCCTTTGCAATACCCCATTCTACAGAGGACAGCTCGTATTTTCGGAGATCAAGTTCACGCTTTGCAGTCATCGAATCAATTGCCATGCGGAAGTCGAGCGCAAAGTGGAGCATATCGAATGTTGAGTTCCATCGAGTTGACACATCTCTGGGCATCATATGATGGGGCAGACGACAGGAAGTGAGTGTTTTGAACCACTGCGGAAGGAGGATCGTGGTCGAATTCTTCACAGAGTATGCAAGCTTGCGCAGCTTTGTTCCAAAAAAAAAGGTGAGTCAGTCAGTAGCTGGGCAAAGTAACGTGACTACCTTCGTCAACATCAGCCACGCTGGCTGGATGCTCTCATTGATCTCGTCCTTCTGTTCGTCTGTCAAACCATCGCCAAAGTCAATCCAGTCATCCACTGGTGAATCATCCAATTTCATCATCTCCACACTCTTGATTCCTATCTTCGACGTCAAGCCCCTCTGCTAGGCTGGCAAGTGCCCAAGCTGCCCTGACCATCACCACACCGCTCTTGGCTGTTGGTACATCGAATTGCCTGATTATCGATTTGGCTGTAATACTGAGGATGTGAAGAAAACATCTTGTTTGATTTGAAGGGCCAGGGAACTCGTCCAAGAGTATATTGAGGTGGTTGATCATTGCGTCGTTGCTAGACGCATTGTCAGCGGTCACACTCAGAATCTAGTCCAAAAGGTAAGTATTCCGTTTTGTTATTGGATTAGTGTCCCCACCTTGTCACTGATGCCAAAGTCTTTTAGAACCTTGGTGAATGCGAGTGCAAGATTGGTGCCAGTATGCGATACTGGCACCTCAATGATGTCAAGGAGCATTCCTATGGGCTTCCCGTTCTGCTCGAAGTGAACAGTGATGGTGACATACGCCTTGTGATTCGGTGAGGTCCAAGCATCTGTCACAAAATTCAGTCGGCCGTCATATTCCTATTGTGAGTGAGTACACAATTCCCATACTTTCACGTTCTTAACTCACTTGCAACATTTTTGCAATCCATCCATGAACACACACAAAGACATTTTGACATCTCGTGACAGGGTCTGCTCCGACGGAATATGGTACTCAGGTCTCCCTGTCTTCATAAGGGAGCGGAATCCACGGTCGTTTACAATCTTGAATGGCCGTTTGCTCTCTGCAATCCAACGTACGAACTCAGCACTGACCCAATTTTGTTTTAGGCATCTGTTCTGGGGCATTGAAGGTCAAAACATACCGTGCTTCAGCCTTGGTGTGTTGGCGGTGACTGTCACGAACCTATAAAGTTGGTTCGTGACTCAGGCGTCTAAGACCGGTCCGTGCCGGCCTGGTCTTATGTAATCACCTTCCTAAAGGGGAAATCCGGATTCGGAGTTTGAATTTCGTACTCCGACGATCACGTGATGTGTCACGTGATCTCCCATCGTTTATCAAGTCACCTGACAACTAGGAGTCGTACCATTCCCTGGATTATTCTGATTGGACTGCGGAGCAGTCAAATCATCATGACGTCATCAACTGCGGAGCAGTCGTACCACTCCTGTGATTATTCCTATTGGACTGCAGAGCAGTCATCTCTATGACATGGTCGACTGCGGCGCAGTCACACGTATTATCGCCATTGGACACTATTATTAGATGTCTCTCGAACGTTCCATTGCGCAGTAAAGCGCAGTATTCCGCAGCACCCGTGGGCAGCCCTAAGCCTGCCCTAAAGTTACGCACAGACCATGTCCCTAGGTATATAAGCTAGCGTGTTACAACGGACAGTCCCTCAGACTGTCCACTTGTCTAATCCACTTGTTTACACTCTCCGCTCGCCTCTTCCTCCTCTTTGCGCACAGTGCCCCTTCAGCTACTTGACTGCGGTTCAAGTACTAAGCGCCACTATCCCTTGCAAGTCTGCAAGTTCTGTTGTTGAGCCAAGCGTCCTCATCACAGTTGTCCTGTGCCCCGCCTCGAGTTCTCCACCACCCCCGGTCTTCCGCTTCCCCCGTCGTGCCTCTACTGTCGAGTGACAGTGAGTCATCACACTTGGACAGTCTAACACAATTAGACCTGACCCCGGGTGTTCCCTTTAGTGTCCGACTACGACTTCTTGCAGTTCGGTCATTGGGACGGAGATTCTGCCTCGTATTACGAGGAATACGACCACTACACTCCTCCTGGCCCCTCTCGTCAATCCTCTCAACCTCGTCGCCTCCCATCGCCCCTCACCCCTCTCGCATCCCCCTCTGCCTTTGTACAAGAGTTCGTACAAGGCTCGTCTACCTCTGGTACTCAGTACGAGTACACCCTCGCCGACATCCACGGTGAGCTCCCCTCTGGGCTTCCATCGCCCATCTCTCGCCCCACTACTCCCCGCCCTGCCACCCCTCTCGAGTACGGAGAGGAAGCCTTCCCCCCTCTATTTGACATCCGGACACAAGTAGCGGTCCGTTCTGCCCCCCTCCGAGAGCCCACACCAGAGTTGGTGTATCCTGACCCCCCTTTCGAGCCTACCCCATCACCGCGCCCCGTCAGCGCCCCCCCTCGTGTTCCATCACCCCCTCCTCGCAACCAGTCCCGAGCATCCACTCCCCCTCGTGTCCCGACCCCCGACTCCCCCATCGACTACGAACGCGTAGCCGAACAGTCCCCCGTCGACTCCACTGCCACCGACCTCCCATCTGAGTGGGAAAATATCCTCCCCACCTCCTTCTTCCAACCCCCCTCGTGTATAAACAGCCCAGAAGAACACCCCCACCTATACACCGCCGTCTACTCTGCTGAAGGAGAGTCTTGGCGGCCTGCCTCGATCACCATCCGAGAGCATTTTTCCCGTATCCCCCTCGCGCCTGCCCTTGCTCGGGCTTTCCCCGTGTTCCCGTCCGTCACCCCCTTCCGTATCCCACCTCCTCACCTGTACACCATCTTCCCCCGCCTCATCGATCCCGCCAACGCCACCGGCTTCCCTCCCCTTTATATCTGCTCCAAGGCGATCTTGGACCTCCCCTCCGCTAACCTCCCACTTGGTAGTGTGAGGTACGATTTCCGTGAAGGACTTCGGCAAGCCTTCGCCCCCCTCAGCAATATACTCCGAGCGGGGTATATCGATTCATTGGTAACGTTGGAAGTGCAGGACTTTCTAGACGGACGTGTTGTTACTACTTACGGACATCTACGTTTCACTTTTGACGGACAGGTGTTTGCCCTTTATCAGGGTTATTTCTTTGAGGATCTTATTCGATCCAACCCTCTCCTCTTGTCTCATTGTCTTACTCCTCGCATCCCGGCCGATCCTTTCTCCTTTGTCCCGACTATTCCCGACTCTACCCCACTATAGTTCAATAGTGGTATAAAAGTTTTTTCGTTGCCTTGTCCCTTGAATCGAGTGATTCAAACCAACGCAACAAGTAAGTCATTCCTTTATCCTGGTTATAGGACTGTAAACCGAGCGGTTTAAGTGCCTCTGCCCCATCCCGGCACATTCCCCCTAACTGAGGCGCAACACGTTGCAAGGGCACATGCTCAGTTTGACACCCATCGAGACCGACAAGTCCGTCGGTATTACCCATCCACCTCTTATTACGACATCTCCGAGTCATCCTGCATTGACTCCTGGGTGGACCCACCCCTAGTGCTAAAGAGCTTGGTCAACCTCTTCGAGTTTGGCGAGACTTGGGACACCTACGCCTTCAACGACTTTCAAGAC
This sequence comes from Lactarius sanguifluus, assembly GCA_021527775.1. Classification (NCBI taxonomy): domain Eukaryota; kingdom Fungi; phylum Basidiomycota; class Agaricomycetes; order Russulales; family Russulaceae; genus Lactarius; species Lactarius sanguifluus. The sequence goes on along the minus strand of JAKEYF010000158.1, from coordinate 34,596 downwards.
GACCTTTCAGCTGTGGTCGACGCCTGCAATGACCAACTCCTGTTCTGGCACCTTTCGGACCGCACCCCCGAGCAACTCATCCTTTGGACAAAGAGTGACTATCTTTGGTTCAATCACATTCCCCCTCGACGCGACTACCTTATCCAACAACTCCAAGCCGGCAACTCAGTCCGGTACCTCGACCGATTCCGCCTTTCTTACAAAGAAATCGAGATTACCTTCTGCGAAATCCGAGTAGTGGATAGAGAAGGCCCCCCTTCCTTGGTTATCACCGAAGGAACCGAGTTGACGTATTCCTGGGAACAAGCTACCTGGGAAACAACTCTGAACAACCCAGACCATAATCTAGTCAACCCCCGTGTCTATCACGAGCCCCCCACTGATCCCAATGACCCCGAACTAGTAGAGCTGCTCACAGCGAGAAGAACAAATCCTTTGAGCTTACTAGCCCGCCTATCTCTCCCCGCGAGTAGCCCGGAAACAGAAGAGACCAACAATTCAAGTAACAGCGGTTGGGGAGAAGAACCCAACGTTGGCCCGTGTTGGTGCACTCAAGAAGTGTGCATCTGTGGCTATAGACCAGACACTCCCCCTACACCAGAAGGCGTAGTACTGTGGTCCCCTGGAGTTAACTACCTACCCTTTAGAGAAAGCGTAACGGAGTTATAAATTTTTGACAGTGTGCTTTTGAGAAAAAGTGCTAAGTTGCAAAAATATCCGAGCACTTTACGAGTGTAAAGTTGGTACCCTGGAACCCATTGATAATTGGGAAATCACCCTGGCATTCCATCACGAGACACACCAACAACCCTGCCCCTGCTTCTTAGCAAGACGTTCCACGTCTTCCCCGACGCCCCCGAGTAGCGATAAAAACTCACTCAGTCATCCAAGCAAGACTATCTCAATGGACGCCAACATGAGCATGTCATCACCACCTCTCCCAATCGAGGACCATGATCTCCCAGTGATCCCGACTTCATTCAATCCAAACGAATTCCATGGCAATGAACCTGATACAAACCCTAAAGATGGACACCTGACTTCCCAAGACCCAACCCCTGACGCACTGGTAGACAAAGCCAGAGAGCCTCACCATGAAACATCCCCCTCGAGTAATCCTCTTTCACGTTTCAAGATGAAACAAGACTCCCGACTTCGACGAAAGCTTTGCCTATACTGTGGAAACAAAGGCCACATCCGCCAAAACTGCAAGCTAAAAAGAGGAATCCTGATCGAAGACGATAACATTCATGGCAACGCTTCTTCACTCCGACCTGAGCAATTCCAAAGGAAATTTACCAAGGTGGAAAGAGACCACCGGCCCCAAGACAAACTCTGCCTGTACTGTGGAAACAAAGGCCACATCCTCCAGGAATGCAAGTTCAAGAGAGGCATTCTGATTGAAGACGATAGCAGTAAAGATGCTTCTTCAACCCACTCCGAGCAATTCCAAGAAATCCTGATCAAAGACGATAATGTTAAAATCAACACTTCTTCGTTCCGATCCGAGCAACCCCGAGGAAAGCTTACCAAAGCGGAACGAGACCGCCGGTTTCAAGAACAGCTTTGCCTATACTGTGGCAACCCAGGCCACATCCTCCAAGAATGCAAGCTAAAGACACAAAGCATGAGGGCCAGAGGTGGCCACCCCTCCCACAACAAAGATGGAGTGCAAGGCACTTTTGTTGAAGAAACCCTGGATCAAGAAAACACACCCGAGAACCTTCCAGCTCAGATAGGAGCTTTCCATTTCGAGGATTGCAAACGACTCGCAATCAATCATGCCAGTGTTGGCCGATCCAACAACGAAGAAGTGCAAGGCACTGTTGTTGAGGAACACGATCAGGAGGATGACCCTACTGATTTCTGGACTTCGAGTGAAGTCAAGTATCGAGAGATACTTCCGTACTCCCCGGACGCGGGTCCGCGGTCGCTCTAATCCCAAGAACTATAAGAAAATATAGTACCCAATCAACAGGATGACCCTTTTGACTTCGACGACCCCCAGTAACAATGTAATCCAAACGGAAGAACCTTTTAATTCCATTGACTTCCAGTAACGGCCTACTTCCAAGAACTACGAGAAAACGTAGTACCCAATCAACAGGACGACCCTTTTGACCTTGGCGACCCCTAGCGAAGGCCTACTTTCAAAACCACAAGAGAAACCCGACTTTGAGCAAGTCAAGTATAGAGCAATACTTTCGCCAGCAAAGGAAGCACCTACTGCTATGAAGACACCTACCATCCCGAGTAATCGCCCAAGAGGAAGACCCTCTTGCCCTCAATGACCCCCAGTGACAACGCAATCCAAGTACCCACCCAAGCGGATGACCCCCTTGGCCTCGACGACCTACAAGAGAAACCTGATCCAAGTAACTACTTAAAGGAACGACCCCTTTAACATCCCCTAGAGCAACCACCCAAGAGAATGCCCCTCTTGGCCTCGACGCCCCAATCACAGAACCAATCAAGAAAATGACCCTCTTGACTTCGACGACCCCCGGTGACAACCTGATCCAAGTAACTACTTAAAGGAACGACCCCTTTAACGTCCCCTAGTGTAACCACCCAAGAGAATGACCCTCTTGACCTCGCCGACTCCCAGTCAAACTTCGATGACCCCTAGTGATGGCCTATTTCCAAGGACTACAACAAAATGCAGAAACCACTCAAAAGGACGACCCTTTTGACTTTAACGGCTCCTAGTGACGGCCAACTTCCGAGAACTACCAAGAGAACATAGCGACCACCCAAGAGCAAGAACCTCTTAACTCCAACAAACGTCCGACTTTGGGCAAAGTCAAGTATTGAGCAATACTTTCGTCAGCAGAAACGGCATCTGCTATCACAAGATCCAAGCACACCAACAAGGAAGAACCTCTGAAATTCCAAGAACTACAAGAACCACGTAGTAACATGACTAATCAAGAGGAAGCACCATTGATTACCCTGGCTTTGAGCAAGCCAAAGTATGAAACATACTTCGACCCCAAATGGAGGAAGCACCTACCATTTCCCGACGAATTCCCTAATCAGGAGGAAGCACCACTGATTACCCGGCTTTAACGACAAGCCAAAGTATTGAGAATACTTCGCTCCCTTCCACCGAGCACTATCGAATGGAAGATTGAACGCCAGCTGCGCTGAATGCGGCATTCCACTGCTAGAGAACTCAGAGATGAGCTTGTGCCAGTAGAGACGATATAGGCGCGTGCCTTCCTATCGCACTCAGGGTGACACTAGTAGGGAAGCGATCTGGCAAGAGATATTAGTGCAGAGCATCATTCCAATGATGGGTTCGCGTGCGTGAACGGCTTGACCATTCAATTTCTAGATAAACGAACGATTGCCCAACAAGATGGGTTTGGTCAAGTTCACCACGATCCAAAAAGAACGGATCAGTACCTGAAGAACGCCAGCAAAGGGCCTTCACATTCCACTAAAGATGTGGATCCTGACTGCTAAAGATGCAGAACTTCCCCTCGAGCACCTGGACAAGCCGATGAAGCTTCAACCCTCACCGCTAAAGATGCGGCCCCCTCGCTTTCACTTTGCACCAACTGCTAAAGATGCAGTCTTCCCCGTGTTTTACTTTGCACCAACTGCTAAAGATGCAGTCCCCCCCATTTCCACTTCATGTCACTGCAAGAAGTGCAGTTCCCACCTTGTGTCACTGTACGACATACAGTTCACATTCTGCAAAAGATGTGCTGTTCCACTTTGCGCAAAAAGCTAAAGATGCTTCAATCCCGCCTGCTAACGATGCAGTAACCCCTCAACGTACCCGGACAAGCTAAAGATGCTTCAACCCTGCCTACTAACGACGCAGTACCTCCTCCGACGAACCCTGGACAAGCCAAAGATGCTTCAACTCTGCCTGCTAATGACGCAGTACCACCTTCGACGAACCCCGGATAAGCTAAAGATGCTTCAATCCTGATCCACAAGAGATTCCCTGCTGAGAAGAGCAGCCCCCACTCCGCAAGATGCGCTGATCCCATGACACCCTGGACAAGCTAAAGATGCTTCAATCCTGATCTGCAAGGAATTCCCTGCTAACAAGAGCAGCCCCCACTCCGCAACACGTGCTGACCCCCATGACAACCTGAACACGCTAAAGATGCTTCACCCCTGCCTGCAAGAAGATGCAGTATCATCCTGAACCACCTGAACCTGACAAATTCCCCTTCCGCAAGAAGTGCCGCTCCCTTCCCATGTTTTGCATGTAGTGCAATCTCCCTCCCGCAAGATGTGCCGCTCCCATTACACCATTCCTAGGACAACATTCCCCACTCCGCAAGATGTGCCGCCCCCATATTCCTACACACCTGTTGCACCCTGCTCCCTTCGCAGAAATTTTTTTTCCGGTCCCAGGCCAGCCCCCTGTCCTTCATCTTCATCCACAACTCTGTCGAAATCCATGTTGCTGTCCAGGCGTCCAGGCCTTAAAAAAGGGGATAGTGTATGAAGATGAAAAACGAGCACTCCTAAATACAGATATTTCAAGACAATATCACTTCCCGGCGAACTGCAACAACCTGGATAACCCCCAAGTGTAGAAAACACTCCCCGGCGACCCTGCAACAGCCCAAGTGTAGAAGACACTTCCCTGCAACAACTCGAAGAAATCCTCAAGTGTAGAAGACACTTCCCTGCGGCAACCTGAATCCCCAAGTATAGAAGACACTTCCCTATGACAACCCAAGTGTAGAAGACACTTCCCCGCGGCAACCTGAATCCCCAAGTATAGAAGACACTTCCCTGCGACAACCTGAACTCCCCAAGTGTAGAAAACACTTCCCTGCGGCAACCTGAATCCCTAAGTGTAAAAAGACACTTCCCGGCAACCCTGCAACAACCCCAGTGTAGAAGACACTTCCCTGTGACAACCCGAATCTCTAAGTGTAAAAGACACTTCCCTGCGACAACTAAGTAATCCCCAAAGTGTAGAAGACACTTCCCCGAGGCAACCTGAACACCCAAGTGTAGAAGACACTTTCCATGGCAACCCGAATCCCTGCAAAAAAGGGTAGAAACCACTTCCTAAGCTATCCTGCAACATCGGACCCAAGACACGCAGACATATGACAGGATAGTCAGTATGGCGTTGGAAACCCAGTAACATCAAACCCGAGATACGCAGATGTATGACAGAGAAAGTCAGTATGGCGTCCCCCACCCGAGTAACCCAGCAATGTCCTCCCTTGTGACAACAAATCCAAGATACGCAGACATATGACAAGAGATGTCAGTATGGCGTTCCTACCCGAGCATCCTGAACCCAAGTAACCACCAACACTTCCTGGCGACATCGAATCCGAGTCACGCAGACATATGACAGAAGAATCAATATGGCGTCCCACATCCAAGTACCCTGGTGTCACCCCCTTGCAACCACGAACCCTGCAACAATAAATCCAAGATATGCAGACATATGACAAGAGAAGTCAGTATGGCGGTTCACACACGAGTACCCTGGCAACCCAAACTCAAGACACCATGATCAATAATTAAACCCCTACCAAGCCAAGATGCTATAATCCTGACTACTGATGCAGTAGAACCTGAGGAACGAGTGTTCACTTCTGAGGCCATCGTTTCATTCCTATGGCAACACAAGTTCCCCAAGTACGACCACTTGACCATCCATGCAAGAAGTCACCTCTTGAAATCCCTGCAGCTGAGAAATGGCTGAACACCCTGAACCAGACTAGATCCAAAGCCATCACAACGCCAAAGTCTAGAGACTTAACCCAGTTGGAAAGAACCAACATTCCCACGACGCCATGGTCCATCCAAGTCTTATCCACCAAGGGAGTTAATTGTAAACTCCAACTCCCAGAAAGACATGGCATACACATCCAGCCTTCCACAAACTCCCTGATCCCCCATATCATATGAATGATATCCATGAACCGAACTTCACCCAACCACCTCCCGAGACCATCCAAAAAGGAGAAGACAAATGTTATGAAGTTGAAGCGGCCTTGAAACCCAAAGTATCACCCAACAAGAAAGGGATACTATATCTGATCAAGTGGAAGGGATATCCGATCCCGAGAAATTCCTGGCTCCCATCATCCCAAATGACCCATTCCCGCAACCTGGTCTTAAAGTTCCACAAAGACCACCCTAACGCCCCTAAACCAAAGTCAACCAGTGCTGTCGGTGCAGCACGGCGTTAAAAAGGGGATACTGTCACGAACCTATAAAGTTGGTTCGCGACTCAGGCGTCTAAGACCGGTCTGCGCCGGCCTGGTCTTATGTAATCACCTTCCTAAAGGGGAAATCCGGATTCGGAGTTTGAATTTCGTACTCCAACAATCACGTGATGTGTCACGTGATCTCCCATCGTTTATCAAGTCACCTGACGACTAGGAGTCGTACCATTCCCTGGATTATTCTGATTGGACTGTGGAGCAGTCAAATCATCATGACGTCATCGACTGCGGAGCAGTCGTACCACTCCTGTGATTATTCCTATTGGACTGCAGAGCAGTCATCTCTATGACGTGGTCGACTGCGGCGCAGTCACATGTATTATCGCCATTGGACACTATTATTAGATGTCTCTCGAACGTTCCATTGCGCAGTAAAGCACAGTATTCTGCAGCACCCGTGGGCGACCCTAAGCCTGCCCTAAAGTTACACACAGACCATGTCCCTAGGTATATAAGCTAGCGTGTTACAACGGACAGTCCCTCAGACTGTCCACTTGTCTAATCCACTTGTTTACACTCTCCGCTCGCCTCTTCCTCCTCTTTGCGCACAGTGCCCCTTCAGCTACTTGACTGCGGTTCAAGTACTAAGCGCCACTATCCCTTGCAAGTCTGCAAGTTCTGTTGTTGAGCCAAGCGTCCTCATCACAGTTGTCCTGTGCCCCGCCTCGAGTTCTCCACCACCCCCGGTCTTCCGCTTCCCCCGTCGTGCCTCTACTGTCGAGTGACAGTGAGTCATCACAGTGACTGTAAGTGACTCTCCCTTTCGCAGCACGTTGAAAGAGTGCGGTAATTGACCCATTGATACTTGTATTGTTCCCTAGGGCCTCTCGAGCAGTTTTAATGTCACGCGTGTTGTCGGCCGCGGCCACAGCCTCTTCTCCCCAACAAGTTCTCACATGTCGACACAGATTGCTCATTGACTTCGCATCGCCTTTGTCGAGAAATCGGTGAACAAAGTTGACTCTCGAAACACAACTCCTGGCAGCGCAAGTGAATACATGGGCCTTACGACCCTTGACATACTCGACGGTTGGAATAGGCTTGAAGAACACGTAGATTGGCGAGTCCCATTCTTTGGACAATCGATCTACAAATTGATCAGATCACAGGACATCGAAATGAGACATGACACTTACCCAGCTCATCATCGTTGTCTTCGATCACTTCCACCCCATCCGAGTCCTTGTCAGACTCATCAGAGTTGTCGTTGTCTTGAACTTCAATTGGCTCAGGTTCAGACGCTTGTGGTTCGGTATCACTGTCACCAGTATTGGCATCCTCGGGAGTGCGGGGTTGGGCACAGGGAGGGGAGGCAGCAGAGGTGGCCATGTTGCTCGTCTTTGTCGACTCGGAGCTGGTGGATGACTGAATACTTGACTGAGTAGTAGTCCTCGTTATCAGTGTCTTCAGTTTCTTCTTCGAAAGGGGGTTGCCATTTTCTAAGACACGTTTGGAGGGCCTTCGCTCGCGCGTGCCTTTGGTCAAACTGAGGTGGGTCTCAGATATTTGCACCATAGAATCGGTAGTGTTTTAAGGTCCAGTCCTATGGACCGGAAAAAGACCAGGACCCAACCGGACCGGACCATTGTAGGACCGGACCACCGGTCCCGGTTGCACCCATTTTCATTGGCCTTCGGTCCGGTCCTTAATTTCTACACTAGATATGTTCAACTGGAAAAAAACCGGTTGAAACTGGTTTTTTTAGCAACCGCTTGTAATTATGTCCAAGAGAATGACAAATCGCTGACAGCTCGCTACTACACTTGCTACTACGCTTGCTACTACGTGTTCCCTCTGCACGTACCACTCCATGCCCCAAGAGAAACACACAAGGACAACCCAGAAAAAGGCCCAACCTGTAAAGGCACCTCGTGGTCATGTAGACAAGGGTTTGAGAAGCCAAAAGCGACACCTACCAGATGACACTGACCAAGAGCGTTCATCTGCTGATGAGCACCGCAAACGCCCGAAGAAGAAGCAGAAGTCAAAACAACGTGGGGTTCCTGTGGAGTCTGTTAATGAGAGTAACAGTGAAGATTCAGACGAACCTGAAATTATTGAGGCCCTGTCGGATGAACAATATTCCGTTCGGGTATGTGTCATGTGTTAGACTGTTAGTATATGTGAAGTCACACTGACTCACACGTTGTTGGACTACAGGATCTTGATGAGCAACACCAGTCAAAAATTGGGAGACAGTTGGCAACAAAGGGCGACACAACAAAAGATTTGGACTTGATGTTTTCGAAGCGGGTGAGGGTGAACTTCAGGAAGGGCAACAAAGACACATTGCTGAGTGGCCGCTGGTGCTTATCGTGCAAGTAAGTTTCTGCTATTTCACAGAATAGTCACGGCGTAACTTACCTCACAACAGGGGCGACCCCACGGTCCTTGAAGCTGCCGGGATTCGAAAGTGTTTTTTGACAGGTGGCAACTCAACGTTATGCCAACATTGTCGGCGGCATTACGATGAATATAAAACAAAATGTGAGGAAGCTGACATACCTGTTAACCATCACGCCATCCCTCCGAAGATTGTGCAGGCAGACTCGGAAAAGTCAAAGGCTAGCTCACAGACAACGTTGGATGATAAGCTTGTGAATCGCCCTGATGCCTTCACACAAGATGGGTTATTGCTTACTGTGGCCCAGTTTGTTGCTTGTGATGACCAGGTGAGTAGCGCTGCGCCATTGACCCATAATATGCTATGCTTACTGGCACAAAATTGAAGGCCTTCGCCGTGGCAAGTAACAAGCTGTTTCGGAACTGCCTTGTGTCGATGAGACCGAAAACAAAACGTTCTGAGTTACCCAGTAGCCATGATGTTGGGGTTTACATACACAACGAATGCGTGAGATGGTTAAAACAACTACGGGAAGACATAATTGTTAGTAATCAGAGTCACGGTGTCGAGTCAGATTTGAAAATACTGACCGGTTTTCAGGCGGCACCTGGCAAGATCTCAACAACAGCTGATGGATGGTCTGCAGATAACACCAAGGCAGCATTTTTGGGGATGACCGCGCACTGGATTGAGGTGAAGAATGACAAGTGGACACTACGTTACGAAGTTGTGGGATTTAAGGGCATTTCGGGTGGACATGACGGCAACAATTTGGGTAGGTATTTCATGGGGCTATGCGATCGTGTGGGAATTTGCGGCCCAAAGGAATCGAAGGTTTGTATCTCTCCGGAATTCCCTGAGATCGAACCATTCTCATACAGTAATCTTATCAAGCTGTAGTCTGTTACGTTGGATAATACATCGGCAAACGGAATAATATGTCAAACAGTTCAACATCTGCATGAGCGCCGAAACACGGCCTGGGACGGAAGCAAAAACCAACTCATGTACTTCCTCCTTTCTGCCTATCTGGCCCATTGTTTAACCACCCGGATCAGGTGCCTTGCACATGTAGTCAACCTCGGAAATATCGACGTGATGGCACATATCACGAAAATAGCAGTTGTTGAGACAACGACGGCGATTTGGGAATATGATCCCGACCTGCCTGGCAACCGAATTCTCAGAGGATCACTCGACATCATTGCTGCGATTCGCACCCTTGCTGTCAAGGTATGTCAAAGGAGGGGAGTTTTCACGACTCAGGCTTCAGGCTTATTATTCTTTTGGGGACAGATCCAATGCTCCGGTCAACGCATCGAATATTTCGAAAAACTTCAAATTGAGACTGGCATCACCACCCCTCTCGTGATCCCACTACACAGCAACGTCCGATGGGGATCTGCATATAACATGCTCGATCGTGCATACTGTCTGTGCCAGGTGTGCCAGGTTCCACATCTTCTATCAAAAAGTTCCTGTTGCCGCTCACGCTTTACTGCATTACTTTTCAGGCAGTGAAATTGTTCATCGCTGCGGCCGATGAACTGTATGGACCGATAACTGTCCTGTGCCATGACGGACGGATCATAAAGAAAATCCCGTGGTCTGCGTTCAAGATTTCTGAAGTCGACTGGACCAGGGTCCTCACTGCGAAGTCGATTCTTCAGGTATGTTCCTCAATGTCTTTGTCTGGGTCTATGACTTATATCAAAATACTTAGGATTCGAATCGTATTCAGCAATACTTCTCATCCGAAAAGCAACCCACGCTATGGCGAGCACTCCCTGCGATCGAAGAACTTCAGACGGCGTGGGAGGAAAAGTGCGACAATCCCCAATATGTCGTCTACAAATCCGCAATCAATGATGGTCTTGCAAAACTAAACAAGTACTATTCCCGGTTCAATGAGAAGCCGAGCTACGTGCTGAGCCTTAGTAAGTTTATTGTTCTTAGGGTTACAATCATACTAAAATGACAACTTAAATTAGTTCTTCATCCGTATTACAAGCTTAACTACATCAAGCATGTCTGGGGTGGTGAGGAAGAGGAGATGGCAGACATTGCGGCTGGGAATCTACATGCAAAGAATTGGCAAGCTGAGGCACGGAAGATCTTAGAAGACACAGTACATCGTATTTTTTCAGAAGTACAATAACTAATTTGAAGCGGCGCTAGATGGCAGCATACTGGGAAACCCGTTCGATTCCATCCACAGCGAGTTCAACGGCATCGAAACCCTCGATATCAAGGGGTGTGTCTTCGCTAACTGGTTTCGATCAACATCGCCAAAAGCTACTTGCACGTGGTGAGGAGGGGTGGGTCGCAGAATTGGGCCGCTACCTCGGTGATCTGCTGCAAGACGCAACATCAGACATGGACGTTGTCAAATACTGGCAGGTGTGTTCATTGACGCAACTTCCCTTACTAGTTTGACTCACATCTGCGTTTTTAGGACAATCACCCGATCTACCCAACGCTTGGACGAATTGCCCTTGACATCCTCCCTTGTCAAGCCTCCTCCGTACCCTGTGAACGCCTTTTCTCTGCTAGTAAACAGGTTGCCACAGATCGGCGTGCAAGACTCGGTGCACAGCGATTTGAGGAACTTCAACTCATGAAGTTCGCTTGGCGTCACAACGTTACAGACCTTGCGGGGTGGAACTCGAGTGAGATAGAACAAGTGGATATGGGAGTCGAGGAGTACAAGGATCTTTTCATCGCCGATTTCGAACAGGCTGGGCACGATTTCAATGCAGAGGATCATTTCTAAGGGCTTCTTAGATAATATTTTAGATCGTGTGATGACTCAGACCATAAACACATCGACCCTAATGGTCATTAATAGTATTCAACTCATGTATATCGGCAACTTGAGTATCGGTAACTTGAGCCATGCACGCTGGATTCTTGCAGATATGCAGAAATGGTCAAGGCCGCCCTGTTGTTGCCTCACCAAGGCCACTATTTACTTGCTATGACTTGGATCACCCTATACTTAAACATAGAACCGGTTGCAACCATGAAAAAACCAGTCTCAACTGGTTGTCGACCGGTCTCTGGAAAGACTGGTTGAAACCGAGTATTTTGCTGCGACCAGACCGATGTAGACCGGTTGGCTGCGGTCTCGGTCCAGTCTTTGCAAATTTACCTTTTGTGGCAACCGGTCCTGGTCCGGTTGCACAATATCCAGTGCAAAAGACCGGACCGGACCGGACCTCAAACCACTAAGAATCGGTAGAGCACACAGAGCCTCAGAGGTGAGAAGGGAAGGAGAATGGGTGAATTGACGGGGAATGTATCGATCGGTGCTTAAGTACATAGAGCTATCTCGTCTATTATCTATCCTACGTTTCACGAGATGAATGAGGAGTCGCTCAAACAAGTAGAAAAAAAAATAAGATGAGCTGTGGTGGTTGCAAACTTCAAGTTGATGACAACAGAAGGGGAGAAGGAAGGGGTGGAACAGACTGAGAAAGGAATGGCGAGGGTGATCATATTTACGCCGCAGAAACGCAGACCAGGAAGGTCCAAAGGTACAATCTAGATGGCCATATCCTGTTCAGAAAAAAAAAAGTATGAATATGTTGAAGTGCATACCAAATAGAGGATAGACAAAAGGCCTGCAATGTTTCAAGTGTTGTCTTGGCACGGTCTTGCAGCGCCACTGGCAACGGTGGTGAATCAGGGCGATCCAGCAATTCCAACCAGCCTGCATGTGGTCTTGGCATCTCGCAACACTGCTGGTACCAGTTGACAACTTGACATATTGAGAGTCTTGAGACAAGGGGAAGGTAATGAATAACGAACTTGAAGAGGGGTGATCCGATGAAGAGATTGTGCAACGCTGGCGGTGCTGGCTGACACGATTGAGACAAGGGGAAGTAATGAGCTTGGTGACCGGTGACCACTGACCTGATGAAGAGGCCATCTTCCAAGTCGCATATGGTAGCATTGACTCCCACATTGTTGCACAGGGATTTTGAGGATCTTTTGAGGGGTTGAGGACATGGGGGTCACAGGAAAGAAAAATACCCGCAACAACCCATGGGTACCCGTGCGTGGGTAGGGGTTTTGCACGGGTCTGAGGATGGCCACCCGGACCCGTACCCGTGACCTGTACGGGTTTTGCTGACCTGTGGTATTGCCTAGCTACAAGACTGGGACAAACTTATGAAGGCGAAAGCAAATAATCGATACTGCCTGCTTATTGTTGATGGGCACAGCTCACATTACACGATGGGATTCCTGGACTATGCTCACAAGAACATGATTGCCGTGCTCTGCTATCCATCACACTCGACCCATGTCTATCAGGGACTCAATGTTGTCATTTTCAGTGTCTTGAAGCAGGCATGGAGCGATGAACATGACAAGTTCGAGAAGAGTGGGCCTGCAGTGTCAAAAACTAACTTTTTGTCCATTTACACAAGGGCACATACACGCACCTTCACCAAGGTGAATATCCTTGCCGCATTTGCAAAGACCAGAATAGTCCCCTTCAATCCGGATGTGGTGATGGAAGAGATGATGGCCCCTAGCCTAGAGACATCAACCTCGAGCCTTTTGCCATTGGCTCTCACTAGTCCGGTCCAGGAGGTTGTGGACCTAATTTCTTGCCACCAAGCACGAAAACGCAAGCACGAGGACAGCCTCAGCTACGAGGAGTCCCAGCAAACCTGTCCCTTGATGCCGGCGATTTCCAACCCAGAGGCAACATACACACCTGTGCGACAGGGGTTGAACGCATTAGGATCAACATTAGTGTCATTTCTCATATCTAGTTCACCTCTCACTTTGACATCGCACCTTCCCACCCTCCAAACAACCAACATATCGCCCCATATCCACTGAAACGAGGCCCTCTTGTCTCTAAAGCCCACTACAGAATGGGAACGAGAGCTCATGGCAGCGCTACAACAGAGTCACCAGATGGTGGCTCTCCAAAAGGATGTGATGATCGGCATGCAAGTGCAGACGATCCTTCATTCTATGTATATTGAAGATGCAAGGGGACAACTATAGGGTAAGGAAGAGAAGAAGAAAAAGGGGGCCCAGACAGGCAGGATTAATATGGACGGAAGGGCAAAGATCCTGACACAGGATGAGGTGTTTGCAGCTAGGGATGCCGGGGTCTGGTCCAGATTGGGGTTCGGACCTGAACTGCACCGGACCACACCCGAGGTCCGGTTCAGGTTCGGGTCCGGTTCACCGCCCGGCTACAGGGTCCGGTTCGGGGTTCACCATCGACTGAGGTCGATGTGAACCCGGTCCGGACTGGACTGCACCTCGAACCGTTGGCCTTGCAGTTACCAAAGAGCAGCCACAAACGATCGAGCAGGGGAGTACTCGCAGTCTTAAAAATACAGAAAAAAAGATGTTTATGATGAAATATCTACGGTAGCTACAGGGCTAGCCATCTGCCTGCTCCACCCCTTTGTCGTCGTCATCGCTATCGCCGTGCTGCAAATGTTGTTGTCGCCATTGTTGCTATTGCCGCTCTGCACCATACCGTCGTCGTCGTCGTCGCTACTATCGTTGCGCTGCATCATCGTCATCGTCATTGTTGCCGCCGCAGTCGCCCCTGTCGTCATTGTGGTTGCCGTACGGTCGTCCCTATCGTTGTTGTTGTCGTGGCACGGTTGTCCCCGCCATCGTCGCTGCTATCACCGTGTCGCCGTCACGGCACCACCCCACTGTCCTTGTTGGTGTCACGATGTCGCGTTGCCATTATCGCTTTAACGTCGCCACCTCCAACTCACCATTATGGCCGTCGCCATCGTCACCTCGCCATCATCGCTTAGCGGCCTGCGTTGGCACACGGTACTGCAGCGGGTGTGTTGTTTTGATGGGGACACAGGGCGCGGAGGGGCAGTGGCGTGGCCAGGGCCTACATGGGGCAGCGGCTTCAGTGGTGCCAACGACAGCGAGTAAAAGCTGTGGTAAATGTCAGCGCATCGTAGATTGAATGAACAGTACTCATCTACTTGGGGGGTGGCACAGTTGTTGATGTCTTGTGAACACCTGTGGCAGGCGCACACTGGTTTGTGTAAGAGCAGCTGCTCATTAGTAGTGATGCAAGGGGTGGACGGGTTCAGACTTACGACCTAGGTCGATGAGGTAGCAACAACTGGGGCGGGACAGTAGCAGCAAGGGCGGTGTGGTCCGTTTATGAACCGTTACTATAACTGTAAGTTACAAGGGGGTTGTCGAAGAATGTAGGAAACACTTCCCACGCCCCCACGCCGAACGTGACTTACTGTAGTTTTTTTTTTGGATTCAACTACAGTAACTCTTTAGTTTACCTCTCCACTCCCTTTCCCTGCTGTAGCAAATCACAATCCGCACAGCATCGGAGGCCACGTGTCTATGCAAAGGTGAAGACGACGGGCTACGTCAGGCACCTTCTTTGGTGCCGTCGTGCTCGCCGTCTCGCTGCTGTGGAATGTGCGATAACAATGACGCCTCGGCCGCGAGTGATCCCAACCATGACGGTTCCGACTCGGCCGCATATTGTCCTATCGGTACTTCCCCCACTCTGTCTCCAAGCCCCTCCGCCAACACCCTCGAGCCTCGCCACAAGTTTTCTCGGACTCTAATTTCAAGTCAATCTCTAGTTTATCGTCTTCCTCGATTTTGAGCTCCTCGGTGAGAGAGATTCGCTTCAACCCTAATAATTTTATGGGGCGCTGACCTCACCCTACAGACCTCATCCAGTTCGTCCACGTCGAGTACTACAATGGCTCAACTGTAACGCCACCACGAGCGTTAGTCCGACTTGGATGACGAAAGGGCGTTCACGACTTAGCAAATATCGAGTCACTAGTCATGTGACTATCTCCATGGGTACACAGCGCTTATCGAGGCACGTGACGCGTAAGGCACCAGGACGACGCTGAGTCACTGGGCGTATGTCGATACAGACGACTTGCTTGGAAAGAGACAAGCAACTTTCAGGGAGGGAGGGAGCGAGTGAGAGACGAAGAGAGGAGAAAGTAGTGATTCCAAGAAGACCAAGATGGCGTATCTTGGTCTTTGCAAGCCACTATTTATACACATATGAGGACGCTTTAAAGCTCCTCCCGAATCCGTACTATGAGTAGCGATAAGAGCTCGAACCCTATTACCGCTATCCTAGGCATGAGTCATGCCACATCGGCATGTGATAATATACAACTACGCTGACTGATCTTGAGTCCATGACACATTACCGCTTACTACAGGAGTCATCGCCGCATAGTAAGGGTCCACTTCGCATACTGAGTCAAGACGTAACATCACCCCCTTTTCAGCTTCGAGCCCCAGCTCAATGGTCCCTCGACTACGCGACTCTCTTCCTACTCCGGTGCAGGGTCGCGCCCCATCCCATCCCGTTGGTTCTCGATGCGCGCTATCGCGTCGGCCTCCTGTAGTTGGATCACGCACCTCCGACGCTCGGCTTCAATTTGCTCCAACTCCCGTTCCTTCTGCCGCACCTCCAGCTCCTTTGCAGCATAACCCTTGCACATACCACGGTAACGGTGAATTTCGGCGAGTAACGTGGGGTCTTGGAGTTCGACCAACGCCTTGTCCACTGATGTCTTGTACCTGCTGTCGACTTCGAGGAACATCAAATCGTCGTCGCAGTACTCGGGGGGGTCGGACAGGTGCCGTGATGTTGCGTGGACGGACTTCCCATACTGGTGGTCGGACCCTTGACGGTAGGCGAGGATGAACGGGTCGTTGGTGAGGATGAGTTGAGTAAAATGGGACGGCCAAAGACGTTCGTGAGCATCTCGAATTGGAAAGGGAATGTAATGGGCTCCCCTGTTGTGGTGGTATCCCCAGGGTGGAGGCGTCTCCACGCCGCATCGGGGAATTGAGCCATGTTCCTCTTCCGAATCGCCGCGAAGCGAGGGTTGAAGAGTCGGCGGAGCGGTGAATACCTCCCCATCGGTTCCGCATAGCGGGGGGGTTTCCGAGTGTGTCGTGGTGCAATGGAGGGCATAACGGAGATGCTGATTCGGCGAGATATGTTCCTCCAGGTCGTACGGATCTCCCGGGAGTGCGCTGTCCCCTGGTCCCAGGTATGCCCCCACATACGGGGTAGGAGGACATGTCGAGATGTGGCAGGAGGTGAGGGGGCTGTCCAAAAGAGTGGGGGTCGGTGAAGGAAGAGGGGATGTCCTGGGGGTAGACAGATCGTATCCTCTTGGTTGAAGGGAGAGGGGAATCGGCACGGGTGACAGTGGCGCAGGTTGTATTCGCTGCTCTGAGTTCGCATGGTTGACCGAGTTGGATGGGGGAACTGCAGCGTGGGTCATGAATGTATGAGGCAGGTGTGGGTGATGGGAATGAGGGCAACTCAGCATCAGGAGTGTCAGTTATAAGTGTTTGTCGACTTCTCGAACTTTGTTCGAACTCCGCCAGTGCTTCGTCCGCCGACAGGTCTTCTTTGTTGACCCACTGATTGTCTGAGTCGGGATAGCCCTTCCATTTCACAAGGTACTGCCGTTTTCTGCTTCTGCCAAACAGCCGCGTGTCCAAGATACTTTCGATTTCGTATTCTTCCTCGCCTTCCACAAGGTCCAGAGGTGGGCGTGTGTAATTTTCTCCATGCATGGGCGTTTCACGATAAGGCGTGAGTAAATCGATGTGGAACACGGGGTGAATACTCCACTGTGTGGGAAGTTCCAATTGGTAATTGACCGGCGATAGTACCTTAATGATCTTGAAGGGTCCATGCCGTCGTGCCGCGAGTTTCGCCGTTGGTTGATTTGTGTGCAGGTGACGTCCTTCTAACCATACTTGATCTCCTTCTTGGTACTTGGGCGTATCTTGGTGTTTGACCCACAAGGATTGCGCCTTTTTGATCAGGAACTGCGCTTCTTTCCGTGCTTCTCGGAACTGCTGCAATCTCGTGGTCACCTGTGGGATAGGGGATGGCTTATCCATCCAATCAGCGCATGGGTCGTATCCCATCATAAGCGAAAATGGGGACTTCCTTGTTGCCTCGTGTGGCCAGCTGTTATGCGCGAATTCTGCCATGGGTAGGAAATGCGCCCAGTTATCTTGATGCTCGTTGGCCCAGAATCTAAGATACTGTTCCAGCCATTGATTGGTCTGTTCCGATTGTCCGTCGGTCCTGGGATGATACGCCGTGGATATATTCTGGTAGATTCCGAGGATGCAGCATAATTCGCAGGTAAATTTTGATGCAAATCGCGGATCTCAGTCGCTAATAATCTTCGCCGGTAATCCGAATCGTCTGAACACGTGGAGTACGTACAGGGCTGCAGTTTCTTCCGCCATGATCTCCTCGACGCAGGGTATGAAGACCGATGCCTTGGTGCAATCGTGGTCGGTGACGGTAAGTATGGAGTCATGTCCCTGGGAGACGGGGAGTTTAGTGATGAAGTCCAAAGCAACGACTTCGAAAGGCTTAGCGTCGGGAATCAGTGTGATCGGCACGAGAGATGCTCGTGTGGGTCGGTTGTTGACCTTGTGTCATTGACATTCTGCACATCCTTTTACGTACTCTGTGATATGCTGCAGCATGTGCGGCCACCAGTAGTGTCGTTCGATAATTCGGAATGTTCTCTTGATTCCTGGATGGCCATAGACGGGGGGGTTGTGATGGTTGCCAATGATGTCGCGTAGCAGTAGTGACGTCCCTGTAATTACTCGGGCTCCTTGCTTGTACCATACCCCGTCGAATTTCTTAAGTTGGTGGGCGTCAACCCAAGGAATTATTTGACTTTTGTCTTGTGCATGGTCTTCTGGTACTTGCGTGACTGCTGCCTTTGCGAAGACTTTGTCGGGGAGTACTACGACTCCGTTGTTGTCCTGTTCCCCTCGGTCGTAGTCTGGTCTTCGAGATAAGGCGTCGGCTCGACCGTTGTTTGTCCCTTTGATATGATGGATCTTGAAGTCGTATTCCATCAGTTCCAGTACTTCTTGGGCTACGCGTCGACTTATCTTTTGTGCAGATCTCCAGTGCGTTAAGTTGAGGTGGTCCGAAAAGATCTTAATTTTGTGCGGGGATCCCGCTAGTAGGGGTCTCCAGTGTCGGAGGGCTTTGACGATAGCCAGGAGTTCCAGATTGTATATGTCGTAGTTACGCTCTGCCTTGTTAAGGGTAGCCGAATAGTATCCGACAGGATGTCGTTTTCCATCTGCCTTCTTCTGGAGTAGTACCGCTCCTACCACAAAGCCAGATGCATCTACCTCGAGTTCGAATTGATCCGTAAGGCTGGGATGTGCAAGTACTGGCTCTTGCGTGACCAGCGCCTTGAGCTTTTGGAACGCCCACTCCTCTTCTGTTCCCCACTGCCATTCTGCATCTTTCCTTGTGAGTTTGTTGAGGGCTCGTGCATGGGTTGCGAAACCACGAATGAAGAGGCGGTAAAAATTACAGAAGCCAAGGAAGGAGCGAACGTCTCTGACCTTTGTTGGGCGTGGCCAGTCTTTGATGCCCGAAATTTTTACCGGGTCCATGCAGGTTACCCCCTTTTCAAGGATTACCCCCAGGTAATCCATTTGCAGTGAGTGGAATAGGCACTTCTCTGGTTTGAAGTAGAGGTCGTGGTCTAGAGCTACCTGGAGCACATCGCAGACCGCATTGATGTGTGCTTGAAGACCCGCATTTTCGTGAGTAGCTATCCCGATATCGTCCATATATACGCGTATGATGGTACCCAGAAGCTCGTGTTTGGCGATAGTGGGCCCCAGTATTTCGTTCATCATAGTTTGGAACGTTGCTGGTGAATTTGTGAGTCCGAAGTACATTACTAGGGGTTCAAATAGCCCGTACTGTGTTTTAAAGGCTGCTTTCGGTTCGTCTCCCGGTTTGATGCGTATATTGTTGTACCCCCATCGGACGTCCAGCTTAGTGTAAATGTGACCGTTTCCCAGGTCGTTGATAAGTTCCAACATGAGTGGGAGTGGGTACTGGTTACGAATCGTGCACGCGTTGATCTTTCGGTAGTCTTGTACAGGTCGCAGTTTTCCGTCCTTCTTCTTGATGAAGAAGAATGACGATGCATAGGGTGACTTGGATGGGCAGATATACCCCATTTTCAGCTGCTCTTCAATCCATTTCTTGAGTTGAGCATCTTCGTCCTGTGTCATGGGATAGACTTTGCAGTCGATAGTTGCCGGAGTACTGGGTTTGAAGTCGATGGCATGGTCCCATGGCCTCGATGGTGGAAATCGGTGAGACGCTTCTTCGCTAAATATTTTGGCGAAGCGCTGATATGGCGTCGGGATTACTGCTGCTATTGTGTTTTGGTTAGCTGCTATGGCCAGCTCTGTGGCTGTGGTACGTAGCTGGCATTCCGCCTCTAATTCTTGGACTATGTCCTCCTTTTTGTCTTCGGTGAACGTCCGTGCCATGGTTACTTCGTCGGTGGTAGTTGCCCCTGCGATAACCGCGGTTGGTTCAGATGGGTTGATGGAGTGGATGATTATGGGGAGAGCGTCCTCGTGAATGGTGGCGTGAGTCCAGCTGATAGTGGGTTCGTAGGTGGCTAGCCAGGGGTAGCCTAGTACCAAATCTTCATTTCCTATATCAGTGACTAGAAATCATATGGTTCTGTGGAAGCCTTTTGTCTGTACGTCGAGGTCCATGAAGTGAGTAATAGACCCAGCTTTGTTTTCCGTGTTGTCTATGTTCCATATCTTCTTTGGGCGGTCCAATAATTGGAGCCCCAGACCCATTCGTTTGGCGAATGCAGGTCTTATAAAGTTGTCGGTGGCTCCGGAGTCAACGAGCCCTTTAATGTCAGCCATTGAGTAACTGGTGCAAATTGAGACTGGAATTCTAAGAGACCGAAAGCGAGTCATGATTACAGAGTTACAATTTGTTGCCCTCACCCAGGCTGATGGGTTCAGGCGTCCCGAAAATCCCCTTTCTCCCACAAATCTTGGAGAATCAGGTCTTTGACCTCGTCACTTGCTCCTCTGACCCCTTCGAGCCAGCTACTGGCTGTCTGCTGTGGCTCTGCCATATTGGCTACTTGTGCCCATGGTTCCTGACTATAGTAGTCGGTTTCCGTGCTGCGGCTATTGCTTGTGGGTCGCCATTGCTGTTGCTGCTGCGGTCTTTGTTTCCTTGGGCACAAACAATCACATGAGAAGTGTCCCAATCCGTTACAGTTGTAGCAAACAACTTCCCTCATGTCCTTACGAGGGGCATTCCTATTTTGTCCCGGTCCCCCTCTAGGTGGGAACGGCAGTCGTTGATTCATGTTGCGGTTGGGATCTCCTACTTCGGCAAGACGTGCGCAGGATCGATCCGCGGAGGTATCCATTGCATTTGGGTCGTATCGGGGTGGTTGACTTCGAGGTGCGTTCCATGGTGACCCTCCGAAGCGCGGGGGTGGATTAAAGCGAGGCGGTGGTCCTCTGGGAGGTCCTCTTGCTGGTGCGGACATTCCCAATTGGGCGCGAAGATGAATGTACTGCTTCTGGCATCTAAGCGCTGCATCCTTCCATTCGGTGAAGGTGGTAGGTCCGTCGAGTTCGTACACCTTTGTGAACAGTTTGCTCGGCAGTCCGGCCGTGAAGCGGTCGATGGTTTGTTGGTCATTCAGGCGGTAGTCAGCCTTCCGACATAGTTGCTTGAAGTTGGTGACGTACGAATCGATATCATCACCCGTCATCCTAAACCCTTTGGCTAATTCCGCTTGTGCTTGTTCTTGTTCCAGGGTGTTTGAGAACCGATCGGAAAATCCAGTGGCCAAAGTGTCCCATAGGTATTCATCATACCTATCCCTTCTGTTTCGTACTTCCGTGTTGAGCCACTGGAGGAAGCCTAGCGTCCAATTGGCTACAGACGCTCCTTTGATATATCCTAGGAATAGGAGGCATCTTTTGTAAACATTGCGCATGCTTGGGGCGTCGAAATTGAGTCCCCAGTATGCGTGCCATTGTGTAAGGAATGACTCGTAATCAGTTCTGTCCCCTTTAAAGATTGTCGGCGGTTCACCTTCAAGTCTGGGGGTAGGCACTCCAGGTGCTACTGCCCCACCGGGTATTCCTCCTCCCAGTGGTCCTCTGCCTCCTGGTGGTCCTCCTCCTGGTGGTCCTCTTCCGAATCCTCCAGGGAACCCTCCTGCGGGTCGTCTTGGTGGCCGTCCTCCTCCACCTGGTGGCGGATTATCGCCTGGTGGGTCGGGTTGATCCGGTCCTATGGCTCGAAAGATAGCCGCGTCATCGGCGGTCATGCGATGTCCTGTTGCTGGATGGATAGGGAGTAAGAGTTGTTCTGCCTCTTCTCGTGTTCTACGGATTTCTTCTTCCACCGCTTCGTTGGTGATAGTCTCGGTTATGGTGGCCATTTCGGCTGGGGGGTTTACTCGGATAATCTCTGGTTGTGATATGGGGATAGACTCAGCTAGTCTGGTTACTCCCTCCACTTCCGAATCTTCTTCCTCGGATTGTTCACCTTCTTCACTAGTTTCTGAAGGTGCTAGGGTTCTTGGTTCCAAAGTACTCGGCTCTTCTTCTGGTTGTCCGTCGATACGTCCCCACTGCTCTCGTGTTGGTACGCTGCGTGCGTCAATATTGCAGTTGTATAGTCTTCCTGCTGGGCGTATTATGTCCCACCTGTTGTTGATCGGGTTCCACGTAACTTCTGTCCAGCAAACGTGATCAAAGTTGAACTCAACTGGTCTAAACCGGGTTGGTCCTGAGGCGAAGTCTACAAAGTATCCGGTGTCTCCCCGGTATTCTCTCCACCTTGCGGCTTGTAGGAATTGTACTGGTACGTTGCGATCTCCCCTGCGTACAAGGGAGTAGGTCTGGAAATTGGTCCACTGGTCTCGAGTAGTGAACGCCACGGTGAGGGATCTTGGTCTTAATGTAACACCACCACGAGCATTAGTCCGACTTGGACGACGAAAGGGCGTTCACGACTTAGCAAATATCGAGTCACTAGTCACGTGACTATCTCCACGGGTACACGGCGCTTATCGAGGCACGTGATGCGTAAGGCACCAGGACGACGCTGAGTCACTGGGCGTATGTCGATACAGACGACTTGCTCGGAAAGAGACAAGCAACTTTCAGGGAGGGAGGGAGCGAGTGAGAGACGAAGAGAGGAGAAAGTGGTGATTCCAAGAAGACCAAGATGGCGTATCTTGGTCTTTGCAAGCCACTATTTATACACATATGAGGACGCTTTAAAGCTCCTCCCGAATCCGTACTATGAGTAGCGATAAGAGCTCGAACCCTATTACCGCTATCCTAGGCATGAGTCATGCCACATCGGCATGTGATAATATACAACTACGCTGACTGATCTTGAGTCCATGACACATTACCGCTTACTACAGGAGTCATCGCCGCATAGTAAGGGTCCACTTTGCATACCGAGTCAAGACATAACATCAACGAGTTCCAGGATCGAGCGTGGGATGCTTTTCCCGCACTCCCTCGCAACCACCGTACATCTTTTTTTTTGAATCCATTGAGTGCGCCTTGAGGTGGCCATATGTGGCACTTTGACAACATTCAATCTTCCCTATCCCTTATCCTTCCACTTCCTGTTGATTAACCACTTCACATTAAGACACCTCCCCGCTCCTCAAGAGGAGCGCCACCGTACATCTATTCTCCCAGGACCCAGCCAGGACGCTACCCCTCCAATGTGCAGGCCTCGTAATGGGAAAAAGTGCGTATTTTTATTATTCATGCATCCCAGAATTGATCTGATATCGATCGCAGGCCCTCCCGCTGCGACGTGGCACGATCCACTGCAGAGAGACGACGTCACTGCCAATTCCCACTACCACCCTCCATCGCCACGTTAGCGAAACATGCTGTAAGTCTGAATCTCTCTGCCCTTCCATCCCCCCTGATGCCCTTATAACGAGCCTGCGTGCGCCTGCCGCAGATATTTACAAGACATCACCGACAGTCTCGTCATCGACATCCGCTGCCCACATTGTTCCCTAACCACGCTACTGCCACCTCCATGCCCACACACTCACAACAACAACACAGCTGCAACAAGGCAAGACCGAGCGGCCATGCAAGCAGGGGAAGCAGCACAACAATGTCAAGACGATAATTGTTACGTTCCTTCCGGATGTCTGCCGTCAATCACGTGACCGTTGCCAGTTCGCTGCATCCGAGTGGCGTGTCGTGCACAAGGACCAAGATAATGTCGATAATGATAAGATTAAGAAGTCGGTGATGACTAAGCACAACTTATAGCGGAATGCGTAGTGGTGATAACTCCAGCACACTAGCAAAGATGACAAAGGAGGGGACGAGACAATGAGGGATCAATGCTTTATACACTCTGTGCCCTAAGACCAACTCCGGCGAAGGGGAAGGTATTACACAAGATATCAAAGCTAAGGACTATAACGCGTCCAAAGCCCTCTACTTATACTACAAGGGGGAGCTTTCAAGCTCAGCCCGAATCTGAAACCCTAATACACCTATCCAATGGCACAAGGCCCTCGATTCGCATCAGTCATCCACATCGAAACCCACCAATGGCATAAGGCCCTCTTGGCATGAGGCAGAGATAACACACCATGAGTCTCCAATCTAGACCGCGTCTGGGCTCAAGCTCATCCGGACTCACATTCTAGCCTTAGCCTAGGCACAAGCTCATCTAGGCTCTTCCGGACTGTTCGAGGCAGGTCATGTGCCGGGGTCACGTGACGGCCGATAACTCGGACCTAATCCCACGCCTCCTGATAGTCACGTGATGGCAGGTAAGGGTCACGTGTGCTCACCGCGCGTCCCACTCGCACGTGATCTTCTGCGTGTGGTGCTTTCTCCCAGCTCTCTAGCAGGCGTTCGAGCACTGGCACTAGAGATGTCAACGAGTGACACTCACGAGTATGAGTACTCGTCGGAATTTTCCAAAGGGTGACTCGTACTCGACTCGTATTCGTTGGTACGAGTACTCGTGGGCACGAGTACTCGCCAAATTCTTAGGACTGATACTCGTACTCGCGAATGCGAGTACTCGTATTCATTCATTCAGAATGAGTACTCGTCTGAAACAAGTACTCTAAGGGTATTGTTATTATTGCAAGATCTAGCTACAAGCCTACAACATGTACTGTAACTTGCTATGCTACCTACAATGCCCCCCGCACTGTCACTGCACCCTGTCGCCGTTGCATACTGGCATC
This sequence comes from Lactarius sanguifluus, assembly GCA_021527775.1. NCBI lineage: Eukaryota > Fungi > Basidiomycota > Agaricomycetes > Russulales > Russulaceae > Lactarius > Lactarius sanguifluus. The sequence continues at coordinate 9,892 of JAKEYF010000158.1, read as the reverse complement.
ATTGCCGTGTCACCGCTGCCGCCGTTGTCGTTGTTGGTGTCGTCGCGGACCACGGTCGTGGGCCGTTGTCATCGTAGGCCATTGCTGTCGTAAGCCGTTGTCATCGTGGGCCATTGTCGTCGTGGGCCGTTGTCATCTTCGTTGTCGTTGTCGTGTTCGACCTGCCTTGCCATCGCCGATTCGCCGTAGTGTCGTCGTGGTCGTGGTCGACCTACCGTCGATGGAGTGCCGGCGGGGGTTTGTTGTTGTCGTATGGCTGGCCAGCCATTGTCGTCGTCCAGGCGCATACCAAGGTCGTAGTCGTGGTGGTATGGTTGATTGATGATAAGCAACTCATGGTGTAATGTAAGCAACTCACGGATGACGCCGAGCTTCCCACGCCTGGTGATTGCCAGTTTCGCAAATGCGGACCGGCCCGCAGGCTGGGCCAAGCCACGTGCGCTTGTAACATACCACCACCAGCAACAGCAAGTCAGCGTCAGCGACGACAACGATGCGACAACAACGACGGAACGACGCCAGTCGACCATGGCAAGATCGATGCCAAATGACGGGGCGATGCCAGCACCAGCAAGATGGCGGCGGCAATGACCGACACCTTTGGAAGATGCGGTGATGACGACGATGACGACGGAGCGACGCCCGTCGACCACAACAAGGCGATACCCATCGACCACGACAACGAGGCGACACAGCAATAGGGTGACATCAACCGACAACAACAACAACACGGGCAACCGTGACGACAAGTAGTTTAGTATAGATAGTAGTACATGTAACCCAATACAACTTGCAATACAAAATGAAATGTTTTATCTCATACTGCTTGAACAAAAGCTTGGGACTAGTATTGGTGCCATTACCACGAGTACTCGCGAGTACTCGCGCTTGGAGAAGGGTCCACTCGTACTCGCGCGAGTATTCAGGCACGAGTACTCGTCACGTGACGAGTCAAACTCGCGAGTCACTCGTTTGGCCACAACTCGTTGACATCTCTGAGCACTGCTGTGGCTCCACGGACTTCTCTGTCCCATCGTGGGTTGTCTTGCGCGTACTTTGGATCTTCGTGTAGGCTCCGTCCCGGCTGCGCCATGACAATAATGGCAAGGGGTTAGTGACGACATCAAGGCTACAATGGCAAGGCGGCGACAACGACAACGTCAAGGTGATGTCGACAACGCCAACAACGGCGGGACGTTACAACAATGAACCCTGACGGTGGTGAGATGGTGCAGCGACAACCGCAGGTCAGGTGCGGTGACGACGAAGGCATGGAGCGGGCAATAGTGATAGCAGGTGGGCCCTGTGCAGCGACGATGAGGACGGCGGGACAGTGCGGCGATGACGACGATGACAAGGTACTGGGCAGGTAGCATGGTAGGTGATCGCAACCACGTGGCATAGCTCATGACCTCACACCCCTCACCTCGTACACACACACACATTCTCTGCCTAGTTTCACGCGCAGGTGCGAGACTGCGAGTAGAGTAGCTATAGTACCCCTGTAATTATTTTGGAATTTTAGAGAACTTTTTTAGAATTGTTGTAAGGGTTCAGGGTTCGGTTCGGGGTTCAGCCACGTCTGAGCCCAAACCAGACCTGAACCGGACCGGACCTCATAGAGGTTCGAGGTTCGGCATGACAGCCCGAACCGGACCCGGGTCTGGTTCAGGGTTCGGAAAAAATGGTCTCCGAACCAGACCGCACCGGACCGTGGCAACCCTATTTGCAGCAGTACAAGAGTTGCACGCTGCCCATGATGCCGCAAAGGAGGGGTCTTCAAAGAGGAAGAATGCCAAGGAGAAATACTCTGAGGCAATGGAGGTGTGGAGGGTGAGGGAAATGGATAGGAAGGAGCAAAATAGTGGAGCCAAGGCCAGATGGATGAAGGAAGTCGAAGATTGGGAGGTCAAGAGGGAGAGCGCAAGATCTGGCTGGAGGAAGGCTGGATGGAACAAGCCAAGGATGCCTTCAATGGAGAAGGCTCTTCCTAAGCCAAAGGTGTCCGATTTTGAGGAGAGTCACGAAGAAGAGGAAGAGGGTGAAGAGGAAGAGGAGGGTGAAATGGACGAGCTCAGTGACCGCAGCGATTGCGGCTGAACACTTGCCAAATTGGGAAATTTCAGCGTGATGTGACGCTGTCTCATTGACCGCTTTTGGCCTGATAACGACTTTCGACACTGATCATGCCCAGGACAGTGTTCAACACAATATATCTGCTATTTTAAATGCATAAAAACACTCTTCTAATGTAGGTACATCTTTCTGCCTAGTCAGATTTTTTGTTTCCTTGAATGAAACTGAGAAATCGGTAGTACTTCATTTGACTGTCTCAAAGAGCGGTCAATGACTGTAATGATTATCTAATAATTGGGCTACTACGCACTAGTCCGAGCCTGACCCAGAGCTGATGAGCAGAAGGTTGGAGCCAAGGACCCTGTGTTACGTTTCGTCTCAGAAGTGGACCCTGACTCATCGGTAATGACTACGAGTGTCAGGAGTACTTAGTCATGGACTGTGCAGCATCAGTCAGCCGTATGGCTCAGCATGTGATTTCCTGTACGATATGACTCATAGTGACGTGGCATGACTCATACTAGTAGTAGTTGTACTAGGGTTCGCTCTACTTACGCTATTGGCTAGATAGGATTCGGGAGGAGCTTGAAAGCGACCTCATAACTGTATATAAGGACTCCGCGAAAGACCAAGAAACGCCATCTTGGTCTTCTCGAATTACCACTTCTCCCCTTCTTCTCTTACGCCTGAGGGATACCCTCCCCTTAGAGTGAGTTGTCCGGCATATCCTTGAGATCCCCGTGACCCCGATTGGCCTTTGGCTACCCACGTGTCTGACGCACTGTGTGGACAGTGTTCCCGCTAAGTCCTGTCATTGTCAAAACCTACCTCTATACTAATCTCAACGTGGGACGACCTTGGGGCTACATATACTACACCCACCAGTGCCAGGGATGTCAACGAGTTAGACTCGTCTATATTCGTTTAGCTGTATCTCCTGAACCAGTGATTGTACAGGTCTGAAATTTGGAATGCGAGCAGATATACAATATGCCTGCTTGTATGCCAAATTTCAGACCTGTACGATCACTGGTTCAGGAGATACAGCTAAACGAGTATAGACGAGTCTAACTTGTTGACATCCCTACCCACCACGCGCCAGGAGCCTACTTCATACTTGACGAATCCGATATCTTCCACAAGGAGGAACACGTAGCTTGGGACGAAGACCACAATACCGAGTATGACCCTCAAGACCCTACACGACTGGGGGTCCGTAACTACGAGAGTCGACGAGGATCAGCACATCGAAGCACCTAAGTCAGGCAGACGTCTGTGGTAGATGTAACATTAAGACCAAGATCCCACCGTGGCTTATCCTCAGGACCCGACAACGACCACAAAGGACCTCTGGGTTCCTTTCAGACCTTATCACATCGACCGCAGAGGAGAGAGAAACGTCCCCACCAGGTACCTCAAAGCCGCCAGGTGGAACGACAACACGCATGACATTGGGTACGCCGCCCTCTACAAGAAACAACTCTACCCCCTCGAATTCAACTTCGACCGTACCTGCTGGTGCGAACTTAAGTGGGACCACTCCCAGGACAAATATCAAATCATCAGGCCAGCAACAGACACCTTCAATTGCAACATATACGCAAGTGAAGTAGTCACCAGAGAAGAGTGGGGGCCCATAGACGGACAACCAATCGAAGAAACACACGAGAGATCACCTACCCCCAAGACGCCAGCACTTTCCCCCTCTCTCAAAAGCAACCCTGAGGAAATACAAGTACTAGGAGCAGAAGAAACACAGGAAGAAATTGCACTAGAGACACTAGCTAAGCAAATCCCCACCTTCACAGAAATACCAAGAATGGCAACCATTACAGAAGCAGAAACTCAAGCACGCACCGCCTACCTAGGGGGCATCAACCCTGGGATGGGGCACCGAGAACCAGGACCACCAGGGGACAAAGGCCCGCATGGAGGCGGAGGTGGGGGCAGTGGAGGAAATGGCGGCGGAGGACCAACAGGAGGACACACAGCAACTGGAGGGACACCACAAGAGCGCGTAGAAAAATTCTTCGGAAAAGAACCCACCCCATTCACGGGGGACCGGGCAAAAGCAGCTGAGTTCTTCACCCAATGGGAACTGTTCACCAACTTAAACGAAGACAATGCCGTCATCAAAACCCCATACCAAAAGGCGATGCTCTTCCTCACCTACATCCAAGGACCCCTTGTTAACAAATGGATACTCTCCACTGCCCACTGGTTGAAACAAGAAAAGTGCAACCTTCGGGCCCACAATGAGTGGCTATGGCAAGCAGTAGAAGGAGGATTCAAGAGGCAATTCACCGACACCCTAGATGTCACGATCACGCGACATGACGCCGCGTAAGCGTTTCCCGATTCGGACAGTGACTCATATTGGTGAGCTGGCTGCCAGCTCAGCAGTGCCAGCAGAACTATGACTCCCTGGCACTTGCGCGTCCCTCATAAAATAGTATAGAAAATCACAGTTTGTAAGATATAAAACAGCCAGTAGTTTACCATGTAGTCCTCATCTTGGTCTTCCAACAATATAGCCCAAGTACTCTTCTAGTGTCAAGTTTGCTTCAAGGTCAAGGCCGCTTCATCGCTTAGTAAGCACCGGTTGCGACCAGCCCGTGTTACTTCACCTTTGGGACCTTTTGACTACGCGCCGACGTGCGCCTTCGGGAATTACTAGGGTTATTGGGAACATATCGGGAACGATCCGGGTGATCATAACACTAGAGGAAGAAAAAGCCAGACAAGAACTGTGTACGGGATTCAAGATGGAGAAAGGGGACATCGACGGCTACATAGCTAAGTTCGAACGCCTTGTCCACCAGAGTAACTACCGACTAAGTGACCCCCTCGTCCTCGACTACTTCACCGGAGGACTCCCCTACAACCTCTATCGCAACGCCTACCAATTCCACAGCCCAAACACCTACGCACAATGGAAGACGGCCGCAATAGAACAACAGAGGCAATGGATCCACATGAACGCCCGAGTGGTAATAAAGAAACCACAACAAGGCCCAGGACAGGGACGACTGCAAGGGCAGAGGGATAGTAGAAACACCCCAATGCACCCCTGGCAACCACCCCAAAGGCAAGGATGGCAGCAATATTGCAACCACCCCGACATGATGGACACCACGCCTGGAAGAGTGCGAGCACGACTCGCTAACACCGAAGAGGTCCTCGCCAACGAATACCGACAAAGGCAACCAAACCGAGGGCCGAGAGGACGAGGGATCATTGACGCAAGGGATGTAACCTGCTACACCTGTCATCAGAAAGGTCACTTCTCACGAAACTGCCCTACTTGGCAGTGACAAGGCCCACAAGTGCGCGGTGTGTACATCGAAGAAGTCCAGAGCGTCCAAGAAGAACCGCTCATAGACCTAGGAGAAGGAAGCGAACGGGGAGCTCACGCAAGCACCACCGACACCCCACAAAACAAAGCCAGTGCCTGGCTCGAGGGTGTGTCAAGCCTTGACGAAGAAACCAAAGGATTGGTGATGAAAGAATTATGGGGGAAACAGGATTTTCAGGACGCCTAAACCCAACGGCCTGGGTGAGGGCATTAAAAAGTGACTCTGTATTCGTGACGTGCTATCAATCTATGCATGTTCCAGTCTCAACGCGTACAAGTAACTTCATGGCCGATAAAAGAGCCCTGGTCGACTCCGGGGCCACCAACAACTTCATACACCCATCATTTGCAAGAAAAATGGGCATAGGATTCAAAGAACTAGAACGACCCCGAAACATCTGGAATATCGACGGAACCCACAACAAGAGTGGGCGAATCACCCACTGCATCGACTTAGAGGTGCAAACCAAAGGAGAAAAGAAGACGATGCGATTCCTGGTCACCGACGTCGGAGGGGAAGACCTAATCTTAGGCTACCTGTGGCTCGCCACTTTCCAACCAACCATACAATGGGCAACTGCCACTCTACGAGAAGATGAGTACCCCATCATTATCCGAACAGTACACCCCACACAAAACTCCCCGGATCCCATAATCACAGCAGCAACCCTATGCTCGACATGGACAAGAGTCATAGAAGAAGAAAAAGAAAAGGCCGTGCTCCAGCTAGAAGAAGAGTGCTCACTCCAAGGTGCACGAGTAGAAGACGAAGAAGAACCCACCATATGTGCAACCACAGCGACGGAACTAGCAATCGAGGCACAGCAGTACACCAAGAAAACGGAGATACCCGAAGAGTACCAACGCCACGCAAAGGTATTCAGCAAAGAAGAGTCGCACCGCCTCCCGACATCAAGACTGTGGGACCATGCAATAGACTTCAAACCTGACACGCCCAGCGCGATTGATTGCAAGGTGTACCCCATGAATCAAGCAGAGGACAAGGCCCTAAAAGAATTCCTTGATGAACAGCTAAGCAAAGGGTACATTAGACCCTCCAAATCCCCGTACGCATCCCCTTTCTTCTTCATCAAAAAGAAAGACGGAAAGCTACAACCGGTACAGGACTACCGAAGGATCAACAAATGGACAATATGCAACCAATACCCACTCCCCCTCATACCGGAACTTATAGCAGACTTAAGCGGAGCCTCCATATTCTCCAAGTTCGACGTACGATGGGGGTACAATAACGTATTGATCAAGGAGGGAGACCAACCGAAAGCAGCGTTCAAAACAAAATACGGTCTATTTGAACCGCTGGTGATGTACTTCGGACTCACCAACTCCCCATCCACTTTCCAAGCAATGATGAACGACCTTTTGAAACCGGTCAGTGACTACTGGGAACAATGCGGCACAATTATATGAGTCTACATGGACGACATCGCAGTAGCCTCCAACGACATGAGCGACCACATAGCAGCGGTACACGATATCCTAGACCTCCTCGAAGAAAACGACCTATTCCTCAAACCGGAAAAATGCACCTTCCATGCTTCACGCATCGATTACCTGGGGGTAATCATTGAAAAGGGGGTGACACGCATGGACCCCATCAAAATTTCGGGCATCAAACAATGGCCGACCCCCACAAACGTCAAACAGGTACGATCATTCCTAGGCTTCTGCAACTTCTACCGCGCTTTCATCCAAAATTTCGCCAATCACGCGCAACCCCTCAACCACCTGACAAGAAAAGAAACAACGTGGCAATGGGGCAAAGAAGAACAGGAAGCATTCGACAAACTGAAGATGCTGGTAACATTGGAACCAGTCCTCGCCCACCCAAGACTTGAGGACCAATTCGAACTCGAGGTAGACGCATCAGGGTTTGCAGTGGGGGCGGTACTCCTGCAACGGGGAAACGACAACAAGAGACACCCCATCGCATACTACTCCAACACGCTCAATGCTGCAGAACGAAACTACAACATATACGACCTCGAACTCCTCGCAATAGTCAAAGCCCTGCGAAACTGGAGACAATACCTCGCCGGATCCCCACACAAAATCAAAGTGTTCTTGGACCACATGAACCTTCAATACTGGAGATCCCCCCAAAAGATAAGCAGGAGAGTCGCAAGGGAAGTACTGGAATTGTCTGAATACCCCATCGAAATTCACCACATCAAAGGAACTGCCAATGGAAGGGCGGACGCACTATCCCGACGACCAGACTACGACCAGGGGGAAAAGGACAACGAACACATGACAGTACTACCGGACGACGTATTCGTACGAGCAACCACGATCGACACAACGGATGACCCCTTACAACCAACCACCGTAATATTGATCGCAGAAATGGAGCCAACGCTACCAATCTATGCCCAAGACGAAGACATGCTGCAAGCATGGGTCGACCCGCACAAACTAAAGAAGATTGAAGGCACGTGGTACAAAGATGGCAGGAGAGTCGTCACCAGTGGACTACACCACAAAGCAGAGCTCATACGACTCCACCACGACCCCCCGGTATATGGACACCCGGGAATCAGCAGAACCACGCGACTAGTAGAGCGCTACTACTGGTGGCCGAGACTACAAAAAGACGTACTGGATTACGTCAAGGGATGCACAGACTGCCAACGAATCAAAGTCAACAACCGACCCCAGAAAGCGGTGCTCCAACCAATCTACCCGAAACCGGAAGCTATGCCGTTTGAAACCATCGCCCTTGACTTCATCACTAAACTCCCCATGGCACAGGGATGTGACTTGATCCTCACAATAACGGATCACAATTGTACGAAGATGGCCCTATTCATCCCATGCCAGGAAGAAATCAGCGCCGAAGGAACAGCCGCCCTGTACGTAAAACACGTGTTCACCAGATTCGGATTACCCTCCAAAATCATCAGCGACAGGGACCCCCGATTCGCATCAAAATTCACACGAGAGCTGTGCAAAATCCTGGGCATCCAACAGAACATCTCCACCATGTACCACCCGCGAACAGATGGCCAATCAGAATGCACCAATCAATGGCTAGAACAATACCTCCGGTTCTGGACTAACAAAAGACAGGACAACTGGGTCTACTACCTCCCTATGGCAGAATTCACACACAACAACTGGCCACATGAAACCACAAGACAGTCACTGTTCAACCTCCTGATGGGGTATAATCCGAAAGCCGATTGGACCGATAGACCATCCCCTATCCTGCAGGTGGCGCTCAGGGTCAAACAGTTCAAGGAAGCCAGAAAACGCACCCAGGAACTGATGATCAAAGCGCAGCAGAGATGGGCGCATCACAAAGATATGCCCAAGTTCCAAATCGGAGACCAAGTGTGGCTAGAGGGACGTCATCTACGAACCAACCAACCAACTGCTAAACTCACGCCTAGACGCCACGGCCCCTTCAGGGTGACTCAGGTGATGTCCACAGTTAACTACAAGCTTGAGCTCCCCACGCAGTGGAGCATCCACCCCGTGTTCCACGTAGACCTTCTGACGCCTTATCGCGAAACACCCACGCACGGACCAAACTATCAGCGCCCACCACCAGATCTGGTGGAAGGCGAAGAAGAATACAAGGTCGAGAAGATTCTAGACTCACGGAAGTTCGGCCGCAGCCACAGATTGCAATACCTGGTCAAATGGAAAGGCTACCCGGACTCTGATAACCAATGGGTGGCCAAGGAGGATGTATTCACTGATGAAGCCATTCAGGAGTTCAAACGTTCAAACCCTGACCGGGACACGCATATAAGGAGGGCAATAATCCAAGAGATGTCTCCATCCCCTCTTCTACTCCCTGTTAACTCTCATGTCCCACACTCCAGTAACTGTCCTCTACATTGCCGACGATGCGACTCCAGAGCGACGAGTATAATCCTCACCACCATCACCCATGTCGATTCCCCTCTCCATTCAACCAGGAGGAAGTCGTCTGCCTACCCCCGGGACATCCCCTGTTCCTTCACCACCCCCCACTCTTCTGGACAATACCCTCGCCACCAAGTACATCCCAACACGTCCTCCAACCCCGGAAAAGGAAGCATACCTTGGATCGGGAGACAACCTCCTCCCCAGAGACCCATATGACCCGGAGGAACATCTCTTGCTGAATCAACATCTACGTTACACCACCCATCTCACCACGACACACTCGGAAACCCCCCCACTATGCGGAACCACGGGGGAGGTACTCACCGCTCCAGAGGCTATTTGACCCACGCTTCGCATCCATCCGGAACAGGAACAAAGCCCAGTTCCCCAATGCGGCGTGGAGACGCCTCCACCCACGGGGCTCCACCACAACAGGGGAGCCTATACATTCCATTCCCTATTCAAGACACTCACGAACGACTTTGGCCAGCCCATTTTACTCAACTCATCCTCACCAATGACCTGTTCATCCTCGCCTATCGGCGAGGGTCCAACTCTCAGTAC